>VMDR010001509.1:0-123646 GCA_007922815.1 Macrotus californicus | reverse complement strand
TCACTCATTCATTCATGTATGTATGAACTCACTCACTCACTCATTCATGTATGTATGAACTCACTCACTCACTCATTCATGTATGTATGTATGAACTCACTCATGGGTTCTTTTCTTCATTTTCTAATCCACCTCTCTTGCCACTTAGGTCAGTCATCTTCCCGCTACGCGGCCCTGCTGCTTATAATACTGTTACTTCGGAAATGATTTGTTAGTGGGTCCCCTTGGTTCAAACACCAAACTGAAGTTTTTTTCAGGCCATAAACTTGGTGACAGTTTTCTTTCTGGCCAGTACAGGTTCCATGCTGGTGCCAAGGGGCGCGAGAGCTGTTGCTCTGAGTCATATTGTCTGGAGCCACGATATGATTTTTAAAATGCCGCCTTAAAGCCGATGCCGACGTCATTTCCCGCCCACCTTGACTCCTCTTGGGCCGCGAGTCTAAGCAGGCTCCCGCTTTGGCCTTCAGTTAAAGGAGAGCCCCAGCCGCATGCTCAGATAACGGGAGGGGGACGGACAGAGCTGGCCCTGGCCAGACCTCGGTTTCTGTGAAGAAAAAAACAACCTGCGCTGGCAAGCTCTGTCCTTTGTAACCCTCCTACTCCTTTGTCCCCAGGGTTGCACTTGCATTTGGTTGCAGGAGTCCAAAGGAGAAGGCCAGCTCACAAGTAAATATTTGCCGTTTTGGACCAGTAATTACGTTACACGGGGTGGGACAAAAGTAGGTTTACAGTTGTGAGTAGCAAAACAAAGTTTATTCTTGTGTGATTACTTATTAATTATTGCATTATCTTCCATATGAACAGCTGTAAACCTACTTCTGCCCCACCCTGTACGATGAAACAGAAATAAACATTCCCCATGTCCTCGATTTCACCACATGTCGTTGTGCAAGAGAAATAAGTCAGCTGTTCAGTGGAAGCAAGATGTGCCTCTGAAACCGGCCAAACACATTTTGTTTTAGAGATGAACGCAGCTGGCTCAGCATCATAAAGAAATGACAATGTCAGTTTGGGTTCCACACACCTCTGTCCTTCAAGGGAAATTCCTCTCGGGATTCAGCCACTGATAAGCACTGTTAGAATTCTCTAGAAACAAGACACCACACTGAACCGTGCGGCGTTGGCACGTCTGATGCAGCGGTTCTCAGACTGCGGTGATACCACCCCCCGCTGAGGCCTCTGGTTGGGGGGGGGGTTAGGGTGGGCAGGTTTTTATGGTTGTTACAATCAGAGGGGTGGTGCTGGTGTTTCATTGGGGGGAGTCAGCATGTCCAACCTCCCTCCATGCACAGGCAGTCCCATACAGCACGAACTGCCCTGTCCGAAATGCCAGTGACGTCCCACAGAGAGACACTCAAAGAGGTTTGTTTCCCAGGAACTTGAATGAGGCGAAGACTCCAACTAACCAGTTATGGCTGAGATGGGTGGAAGCCAAGCCTGGGTCCTCACCCCGTCTGTGCCAGAGTGAGCCGGGCCTTGCATCTGCATGTGTTACAGGAGAGAATAGAAGGGCTGCCTGATCTCTGGGTCTCTTGCAACTCTAAAATCTACGCGAAGTAAAATGTTCTGTGGTGCAGAAAGTATTCCGAGCCACTTCTCCAGGTGTATGTCTAACTTCCTGAGGATTAGCTGCATTCTGGACCCCTATGCCACTCTGCAGTCCACTCACTAAATGCCACAGTGGCCTACTGTCTGGTCCTTGAATTGGTCATGTGCTCCTGCCTCTGAGCCCCTGCTCTTGCTGCTCCCTCTGCCCAGGATGCTTTCCTCCCACACTCTGCAAGGTTGGTTGATTCTGACCACTTGGGCCTCAGCTGAAATGTCGTCTTCTGTGACGACTTATCTACAGTAAGCCTCTCCCCGAGGCCAACACTCTCCATTACATCATCCTACTTATTTCTATGCAGTGCTCATCACACACTTAATTATAATAATTATACATGTACTATCTTACTATCACCCTCTCTGCCTAGGCTACAAGCTCCATAGGGGCTGGGAACTGTCTATCATCATGGGTGTCCAACGCGTGGCCTATAGGCTGCATGAGGCCCAGGATGGCTATGAGTGTGGCCCAACACAAAATCATACATTTACTTAAAACATTGTGAGTTTTTTGTGATCACGTGTCGCAATGCATTTAATGTGTGGCCCAAGTCAACTCCTCTTCTTCCGGTGTGGCCCAGAGACGCCAAAATGTTGGGCACTTCTGAACTCTATGTCCTTTTTCACTCTATGGATATCTTCACCGTATACAAATATCTTCAGAACAAGACCTCTCAGAATCCATACACATACAAAGCCTTTTCTAAAACAGAAAAGGCTTCCCCTTCCTCAAAGGCCGAGCCGTGAGCCAGGCATGGGCTGGATTTCAACTGCTCCCGGCCCCTCCGCTACGTTCCCTTGTCCCGTGAATAGCACCTACAACCGTGCACACTCTTCCTGCCCAGCCCCGTGCAAGGTGCATGCAGAAACACAGTATTAGTTGGGTGAATGAATCAACTTTGTTGAGGCTTTCATTTACTTCCATTAAAATGCACCATTTTAAGTGTTCAGTTCAATGAATTTTGACAGATACACGTACCTGGGTAACCACCACCACAATCAAGGTATAGGGGTTCTATTACCCCCAAAAGTCCCTGCATGTCCTGTTGCAGCTGGCTCTCCTCCCACTCACTCCCCACCAAACCCCAAGCAATCACTGACGCTTAATTTCACTCTCACCTCTGCCAAAGAATTTAAAATGGCCTTAAAATGAATAAAATATAAAAATCAATAAAAGGGGGAGAACAAAGAGGAGAAAGCAAGGTTGAGAGGAGCAAGGCATGCCATCCCGACCGTAAGGGTCGACAGAGTGTCCAGGACCTTGCTCGAAGGCTGAGGCTGGGCTACCTTAGAGCCAAGGCAAAGAGGGGCATGCATGCAGTTCTTCCCCTCATTCCCAGGGAGATGCAGTTCTCCTGGCACGGAGATCTGAGAGAGCCCTTGTACGAGTCACCAGATAGGAGTTTCTGGAGGATGCTCTGAATGGTACCTCCAGTGAGAAGTTCACAGCAAATGTAGCAGGAATATTGCCTTGTGGATTTTATCTAGACAGTCTTCTGCCACCATTCCTGCAGCAAATGTTAGCACAGCTAAATAAAGGAGCTCCCTGGGGTTTTTCGGAAAGGTGGGATTGGCAGCAATTCAAACTTGTCCTCCCTAGCAAGGCCCTGGACTCGGAAACTCTTTGCTGTCCTTACAGGCAGAGAGGCATTTGCTTGGAAACCCTGGTAGGCAGGTGGGAGGGTTAAGGCCCAGTTATGAAACTTAAAAGAGCCTGGCTGGGAGCCCCGTCTAGACCAAAGGCCTCCCCATCTCTGCCTGGAGCTGGGCTGTGGGGGTAGGGGTATGTGTCTCAGGAAAAGCCAGGATTTTCTTAAGGAATCAGGCTTGGAGCTGGGCCTCTAGGAGCCGGGGCTCTGTTGAGATGCCAAACGTCTACACGCTAGACCATCCGAAGTAACGCTAAACCACGAAAGGTGTTGTGGGCAGCCGTTGGCAGCTGCTCACCACAGCCACAGAGACTTCCTGGTGGTGACCCCGGAAGGCTGGGCTCTGAGCCACACGGCCCTTGCCTGTTGATGGGTTACAAAAGCCCTGGAGGTACCTCTTCCCCTCTGGATTCTGAATCAGTTGAGAAGACAAATGGGTAAGGCAAGTGGGAGCAAAAACACATCTATTGTTGGGAAATGTCTCTGGTGTCTGTGGGCCAGTTTTTGGGGGTCTGAGCCCCAGGATTAGACAGCCTTTTCCACCCATCATAGGTAATACCTGGCCAGCACAGGCTTCTGTAAGAGGCAGGACAAGGAGAGACTGAGAACATGTGGTTCCTACTGGGAACTTGCTCCAAATTGGGGGTGGGGGGGGTAGGTACCCAGTTTCACCTTCCAAACTCACCAGTCAGGTGAGTTGCTCCCCCTCCGCTGGGATACCAGGAAGATTCCCTCCCTATGTGTCTGCTGGGGCAAATTAGCTGCAAAAGCACACTGAAGGGCTTGAAGGGACACTATGGACGCTACTGTGGATTTGTTTGAGAGTGGCCATTTAAATGTGGGCGGCTGCCTGGTCCACACCATCATTTTTGCGAGGTGCCCTTCGTAGTTGAGGGTAAGCACTTCGTTTTGAAAATGGGTAGATCCCAGCACTAATGACTTCTCTCTACTTTTCTGCAAGACTCTAACAGCTGTTAATTTTAGCAAGGGGTGTGTCTATATTTACTAAAAAAGAAACAAAAACGGTATCAGCCATTAGTATCGACAATAAAAGAAAGAGGAAGGGGCAGGTCCAAGTGCACTTTCGTTTTGCATTACTTAACACACACTTGGTCTTTCGGGGGTTATTTTTGCCGCTCCTTGGTTCAGGGGGTAGTTTTACAAAAGTGAGTTTGCAAGAGCGTTAAGGACAGTGACCCTGCATGCTCGTGTTGCCCGGCCGGTCTGCACTTGGCTGTGCTCAGTGGTGTGCTGGCAAATACACACAAAAACGGTTCTCCGAAGTGAAAAAGTCCTGATTCACAGTGTTTTCTGTTCTCCAGTCTCTGTGGGGTGAACACCTCCTCCGTGGGGGATTTCTTAGCTCCCAAAGTGATGTCACCAAACACAGAGCTGGGAAGAGGAACGAGGCAGCACACCATTTGATGGTGTGATCAGCAAACAGATACAATAGGCCTAAATAACCTCAAAAGAATATATTAGATATTAGTAAAATGGCAGCAAATAAAATACTGGTAAAATAATCAGGATACGCTTTGAGTATTATACTTTTAATATAATTGAAGAAAAGAAGATCTCTAAAACATAATTTTTAAAAAAGGTGCGGTACATGTACATGTATGTAATGGAATAATGCTCAGCCACAGGGAAGAATAAAATCTTGCCCTTTGCGACGGTGTGGATGGACCTGGAGGTTGTGCTAAGTGAAATCAGTCAGACAGAGAAAGACGAATGGCATATGATTTCACTCACACGTGGAATCTAAAAAAACCCCCAACAAAATCAATGAATAAACAAAGCAAAACAGAAACAGACCCACAGATGCAGAGAACACACTGATGGCTGCCAAATACGAGGGGCGTGGAGGGATGGGACTTTTTTAATAAGGAAGTTGATAAAAACATAAAAAATATGGCCAACTGCCCCCTTTCTACACATATTCCCTGTTTTCTTTATACCGCTACGTTTTTTTCTTATTTTCCCATAGTAGGTGCACCATCTACCATGTAACTCGATTTATTCACTCATAAAAAAGAAAGATCAATCTCCTTCATGCGTGTCATTCAGGCCCTCCTCCTGAACGCTGATCCAGCTCTAGCCTAAACGCCAGCCCTGAGCTCTCCCACACCTGTGAGGCCCCAAGTCTTGTCAGGGAGCATCCTCACAGGGCAACCTTCCCTCCTGTATTTTGGCCTTGACGGTGGACAACTGGGACGATTAATTTCCCCCCTAGGTTTCTGAATCAAAGCAAAGCAAACCAACAACAGAGATCCCAAATCCTAGCAGGCTTTTTCTCTCTTCATGTGGTTAAGGACCCCCAAAAGTGACCTGGGGTTCTTCATCAGTTTGGCCTGTTTGCTGAGTTCAAGGTCATTTCAGGTTCAGCAGAATGTCATGCTGTTTTTTCCAGCTCTTAGTCAGCAAAAGAATGCAAAGCCCATTTTGTGGACAGCTTTGAAACACATTGGGTTCCAAGATAAATTCAATACATATGTTCTGATTCATTCACATTTTACTCACTAAATAGCTATGTGATATCTAAGAAGACTTCAGAGCGGTAATGAAAAATCCCTTCAAAGTATTCTTGCCTTTGAACCCAGCAGTCATATTTTCCTAAGAACTAATAATGGCCCGTAGGGCTGTGGGTGTTTGAAACATCGCCAAGACGCCTCTTTTCTCAACTTCAGGGTTTCTTCAAAACACCTCATGCACACAGTTATAATTTTTTTAAAGAAATGCATATATGTGGTGTGTGTGTGAACCATGTGGGTGTGCCAGCAATTGTGGCAGACACTACTAAGATTGTCACTAACATTTACAACAATATCTGAAGGTTGGGATTACTTCTCTCACTTAACGGATGAGGGGGCTCAGGCTCTGGAAGGTTTTATGACTTGCCCAAGGCCAGGGCTGCCAAGGCACAGGCCAAGATCCTATTGAACTATCTCTGAATCTTTTTCGTTCGTTTTGTTCAATTCAGCAAATATTTATTAAGTGCCTCTATGTGCCAGGCGATGTTGCAAGCTCCCAGTGAAGGGGGTAGGTGGATGGGGAGGGGAGGTTTATGAGGTTGTATCAATTAGTATGTAGTTGATTATAATTAACAGGAAACCCAACTCAAATGGCCTTAAATAACACGGAGGATACACTGTAGCTGAGAATGCTAGTTACTCCCTAACATCCATTTCCTGCTTCTGCCAAGAGCAGAACCCCCAATTTTTAGCCAGGCACATGTCCCCCAGAAGGGAAAGAGAATCTGTTGTTCCACTTATTTATGCATTCCCTGGCTGATTCTTATGTGTGCCTGACCCAGGATTGACCCCACAAGCCTGGTGTATCCAGATGCTGCTCTAACCAACTGAGCTAGGCAACTAGGGCAAGTCATGTGACTTTTAATGCACTGTAGGGTCTAAGCACCTTGATTCCTAGAGTGCCGGCGAGACTACCTTCCAGTTTGCGGGGTTGTGCTTTACAAGGACCCATGTAGAACACCTCACTTGGGCCTTACCAGGAGCCTCGGGGGAACCGTCAGAGATGGTACCAGCCCCGTTTCATGAAGCAGATGCCTTGGCTCTGCGCCTTCAGCTCACTTGCACGAGGTCGCACGCTCAAAAATGGGGTGGCCTTGTAACTCAGGCCTCACAACGCCTGCTCCTGACACTGCCCGAGGGTGACAACACTGACACTGACTGAATGTGGAGCCCTGTCTCGGGCCACTGACGGAGAGAAAACAGACCTAGTCTGAGCAGCCACAGGAAGGCGCATCCTTCGTGGACAGAGAAAATCAAACTATGAAAACTTAGAAGATGTCAATAGCCAGCATATGCAGGCCATTAATGATCCGATCAAAATGTTGAATGTGTTCAAACTACAACTGTAATAAAAAAATTATTTACATTACATATTGAGACCTGGCCTGGTTGACTCAATTAACTGGTCGGAAACGATCAAGTTTGTACAACAGTGGGCCGCATGATCAGAAACGCAATTAGGTGAGTGCTAGTACGTTCATTCACTTTTAATGACAATGCTGTTGAAGGAAAATCATGCGAATCGAGCGTGAATCAAGGACAGACAAGGAACTATTCTTACCTACTTTCCTTTTCTCAGCAATCCATGATGTCCTCATTTCATTCGGAAATTTAGTGGAATTAACCTGAGGAATTAAAGACTTTGTATCATGAACTGCAATTGATTCAGTTACACTTATCAGCCCGTCCAAGCCTGCTATGAAGACACAGGTTGCCAACGAGTTTTCACAGCCACAGTGTTAGGCCGACGGGTAGTCCCTGCTGCATCCCTGCAGACTTGTGTGACGGGTAATTTTATGCGTCAACTTGACTGAGCCACGGGATGCCAGGATGCCGTGATATCTAGTTAAACATTATCTCTAGGTGTGTCTAGGTGTTACTGGAAGAGATTTGCATTTGAATTAGTAGACTGAGTAGAGCAGATCACCCTCCCTAAAGTGGGTCGGCATCATCCAATCTGTTGAGGAATTAAATAGAACGAACGGGTGGAGGAAGGGTAAATTCCCTCTCTGCCTGACTGTCTGCTGGGACCTTGGTCATCTCCTGCACTAGAATTGGGACTTACATCATTGTCTGCCCTGGTTCTCAGGACTCTGGGTTTGGACTGGACGTACATGGGTTTTTCTGGGCCTCCAGCTTGCAGATGACAGACAGTGGGATTTCTCAGTCTCCATAGTCATATGAGCCAATTCCTTATAATAAATCTCTCTCTCTCTCCCCCTCTCTCCCTCTCTCTCTCTGTCTCTCATACACACACACACATACACACAAAGAACAAAATTTCAACCGAGTAAACTTAAAGATGTAATTGGTGTGTTGAACAATGTTTGAATCAGGCAGTATACCCATCCAGTAAATTAAAAAGTGCACAAGAAAGTTAAAAGAGCAGATTATTTCAGGCCAGTCACCTTCCCCTAGGGCAAGGCAGGGCCTTGCCAGGCAGATGACCTCAGGAGAGCTGGCCAGGAAATTCCAGACTGATTGATTCAAAATGTCGCTCCTGGGTGAGAATGAAACTACAGTCAAGTTAGGAAGTAAGTCTTGGTGGGCCTTAGCACAACCAGCTCCATTTTGGGGTTCTTCCATTTTTTCCATATCATCTATATCTGTAGCTGTATTTCCTATTGGTTCTGTTTCTCTGGAGAACCCTAATGTACCATGTAAACTTTTTGTTTTTAACCTCAACATCTCAGTGGCCAAATTGTGGGGTCAGAGGGGTCACATTGAGCCTTGACCCCTTGCCCAGTGGATTGATGACAGAGGAGGTTCTGTGCTGGGCCCCGCTGGAACTGCTGGCTCAGCTTTGCTTCACGGCCTTGGGTTCAGCTCTGCTTCCCGCCTTGTGGTGTGAGCTCAGGGAGATGGTTCCTGGGAGTCAGAACGGCCATCCCCGCCCGGCATCGCTTCGGAGGGAAACCTCTGGCAAGACACTGCCCACGCCGAACAAGTCCTTTGTTAGCTTGGACTCCGCACGTAGTGCAGAATGCATATGACGCTGCTGGGCTACATCCCGTCACTGGAACATGTTGCTGATAGTCACGTGGGGTCAATTCCAGTGGATCCTGCATTAGAATAAATCCAGGCCATTTGGGGGCAATCTGGGTGCAATATGCGATCGCACGTCTCTAAATACTGGTCAGGCTGGGTACCCTTCCATGACCCCTTTAATTGTTTTTTATTGTTATTGTTTTGATACCCAGATCCCAGAAGTGTATCTGTTTTCTGCCCCTGGGATAGTATACTAGCTTGTTTTCTAGTTTCCAAAATAGTTTGTGGTTGTTGTTTAACAACCCCGTGGAGCACCCGGGTTTATCAAAATGTGTGATGCGTGTAATGAGTATACACTGTTGTGTTGCACTTGAGGCGCAAGAGTATCACTTTCTTTTTCCAGCTCAGGATGGACTCTGGAAGGCAGCACTAATTATACAGGGAGGGGTCCTGCTTTCCCTCCTGCTCCCTGGGTTGTGCCCAGCCCTTGGTGCTCGTTCGCTCAGCCTGGGAGGTCCTGGAGAGGCCTCCGGCACTAATCCAGCTGGTTACCACACAGAGATGCTGCTTGCCCAAGCCTACTTCGGCCTCTGGGCGGCTGGTAGGTTTGGCAGCTGTACCTTCTCCTCACCAGGCCAGACAGCATGGCAGCTGCTCCCAGACCGAGGAGCTTGGTATCTCTGGCCTTGACAACATCCTTGCATCCACACCCCACTCCAGGTCCCATCACCTCCTGGGTGCTGTGTGCTCCTCTCTCGTAGGGGACCCTCAAACCAGAGAGCTAACCCCTCTTTGCCTGGCATCAAGCCTCTCCCCAGCTTTAAGACATCTTCTGCCCCTACTCCCCTCAACCCTGTCTCCTCCTACCTGGGAACCAGTGTTCCCAAAACAAGGCTGGTTTCCTTGGCAACCAGGAACACGGGTTGCTTGGCTGCCTTTTCTGAGAGGGGTAAGGGGGAAATTCCCTTCAGTCTTTGCTGGTGAGCAACAGCAAGAAAAAAAAAAAAGGCTCCACAAAACCATAAACCATGTAGAAAGGCAAGGAACCAGATACTTTCTCAGTAAGTCACTCTGAGTATGACAGATATGTGTATATAGTCATTCCCCTGTTTTCCTACAGTTTGTTTAAATCATGTCTCTTTGCTTGTCTTCCTGCCTCCAAATATTTGGTCCCTGAAGCTGTTGAATCTATTTCTAGGATATCCATTTTATTCAATTAGTGATTATCCTCTCCCGCTGTTTTGATGTTAGTACCACACAATTTTCATAAAGATTTAGTTATGTTTCAAAACCTTGATGCATCAACAAATATTTTGTTACTCTCGACTCCTCCTTCTTTTGGACTAATTTTACATTATTTGCCAAGTTGTAAAAAGAAGAAAAAGTGCTTCAGGGGAACTTTGATTGCATTGCATTCACATACCAATTTAGGATCCAGTATCTCACTGCCTTCTCTTCTCACCAGAAGCAAGTCAGAGTCTGCCATCTTGGTGTCCCTTTTTTTCCTATTATGGTGTTTTACATTTCATTCAGTAAGATCACTTTGTTTTTACTCCAAGTTGAGTCAGCACTTAAGAATTTGTTGGGGTTTTTTTTTTTTGTTACTTTTGTATAATGGAATCTCCTTTACTATGTGCATCACTACAATAACGAATAACACCAAATCTGTAGATTTGCCATGTGCACCATAGCCTTCTATCACTGTTCACTTCTTGGATTTCGTAGGACAGAAGAGTGTTGTCTGCCACGGACACTCTGCTTGCTGCTTTCCTGCGTAGATGCCACTGTTTCCTGCCCCTCCCCGAATGCCGGTGTCCTGGCTTCAACGCCATGCTGAGTGGGATGACGGCAGCGTGTCCACTAGCATTGCTTCTGCTTCCAAGGGCTTCCCCGTTTTATAGAATGTTGGCTCATAGTGTTGGTTTCTTTCAGAAAGAACCTTTACTGAAGAAACCCTTCTTGTTCAAATTGAGCGTTTTCAAAAGGAATAAAGGTTGATTTGGCTTGAACTGTTTCTTGACATCTATTGAGATGACGAAGTCATTTTACAAATTTTTCTTAAAGAGCATGATGATTTAGAACCTGTCTTTGAATGGGCGTGTGGGTAAGGCAGCATCATCTAGATCCAGCTCATAACTCAAGGCTAAGACACAAAGGAGGAAGTAAACCAACCAACCAACCCACCCACCCACCGAACAGCTCAGAAAGACCTGGACTTCTTTAAGAAAGAAGCTCCATGTATTGGGGTGGGGGGGGTGTACTTGCAGGGGGCCCAGCATCGGCAGCCCCAGACCACTTCTCAGCCTCTCCTGCTCCTGAGTATCAAGATACACATAGGTCTGGGGACAAGCGAGCACTTAGAGCCTCAGGGGACCACTCTGGAAAGTATGTGATTTTCTAACCACTTGGCTGCACATCTGAAACTAACACAGAATACTAACAAATGTAAACAGGAAAAAAAAAATAAAAAAGCCAGCCTTACGTACATCATGCTGATCTTGCGCAGATTAGATGAGGTCTCACAGGCAAAGTGGTCTTTGAACTGTCAAGTCTGATAAGTCTACCCCTCGCCCTGCTTGCTGCACCTCATCCTGACCTGAGTGAGAAGGAGTGCACCCCCCACTCGGAGCGGTGGGGACCAGGCTCCGACGGCCACTCAAAGACTCTCTCACCGTCAGGACCACACCCGCGTTTCCAGCCCCATCCACCGACCCCGCCAGGCTGGCCCATGTCGGTCTCCTCCGTGCACTTTTACATGGAAACATACATTCCAGGCACCTTGTTCATGTTGGCTTCACCTAGTCTAGGTCCTAGAATATCCTCTCTTTTCCCTGGCATCTGGCGAAATCCTACTCAGCCTTCAAGGCCCATGTGCGGTGCTGACTCTTCCGTGAAGCCTTCCCTGACGTCCGAGGCAGAGACAGTGGTTTCCCCCTCTGGCGCAGCCATTGCTGACCGGCACCCATTCGTCACATGGTTTGAGAACCTCCCGATGCTCGTGGTAGAACTGTATCACCTTTGGGCTCTCGGCCCATCTCAAGACTCAACCCCATTTTTTTGAAGACCTGCCTTCTCCTGCAGCAGTCATATGTAGCCACAGCTGATTAGAACAGGGGGGAATCCTCGATCCAATGCGATTCTCTTTTCTGGGACTTCAGAATTGACACTTGGGATTGTCAGCATTGAGGCAAGTGAGAACATGTTTCTGCCTTTGCTAAGTGGCCCTTTTGGACCATCTGGGCACATAGGAGGAGAGAATGTTGTCGGCAAAGGAGATCCAAAAGTAATGAACAGGGACCAGAGACCAGCGGACTGGCATGAGAGGGAGGGAGACTGAGAGGAGGTGCCCCGGCCCCGGGCAGCTTTCCTGGGCCCCAGAGCCCCAGCTGTGATTACAGCTACTTTGTGCTCCTCTGTAAAGTAACCCCTTGCAAATGAGTATCTCCCTCTCGCTTTTGAAGAGGAACGCATAAATCACCACCAAATATGTGCTTTCAGTAATCAAGACACACCCAAGCTTCTATGAGCACCAGGGAGTGAGGGAAGGTGCTGCGGTGGGTTGTTGGGAAGGGGAGCAGGGACATGTCGGTCCTGTAGGGAGGGTGTCTCCCGCCGGCTGTGGGGACACCTGAGCAGTGGAGCAGGGGTGGGACCTACTGCAGTTCAGTGTTGCTGGAGCAGAAGGTGGCGGGGGGGGGGCAGGGGTGAGGCTGGCTGGTGGGACAGGTGGGCAGGGGCCCAGTCAGGGAGAGTGCTGGGTGCCCTGGAAGGAGCTTGGAATTCCTCCTATAAGTCAATGGTTCTTTAATTAGAATTTGCACATTAGAGTTTCCTAGGGAATTTAAAAATATGGATGTCTTCTCCATGTTAAGTCAGTCCAAGTAAACCAGAATCTCTGGGCGCAGAAGCTGGGCACTGAAATTGTTTGAAAAGCTGCCCAGGTGATTCCTCGCGTGCAGACAACATGGCAAGTCTGGCAGGAAACCTTGAGGGGTTTTAAGCTAGTGGTAGACATGTTTTAGAAAAGTTGGCCTGGTAGCTGGACCTAACGTGCATGGGGAGGAAGGCGGGGCCTCCCGCTGCGGCCTGTGCAGGTGAGGGCAGAAGAGTACCTGAGTCGGACAGAGGTCGTGGAAATGACAGAAGTTGATGAAGACCTATTTAGGAGATAAACTAGTGTTAGTTTTAAGAGTTGGTGACTGGAGAGGAAGGGAGGGTGATGGAGACTGCCCCAGGCTCCTGTGTGGGTGACTGGAAATGCCCAGGATAGGCAGACGGGAGGGCAGGGTTTGGAGGCAGTGTGTGAATTCCGCTTGGACCGGTGGATGGGAGGTGGTACCCGGCTGTCTGGGCAGGGAGAAGGCAGCTGCACAGACCAGTCTCGTGCTTCAGGGCCAGACCAGGTGGAAATAAATGCCATTTGATTGAGGGTGGCTTTCTCGTTTTGATCATTTATTGAGGGTAGCCTCCCCCAAAAGTCACTTTTCTGGCTTACAAAGGTGTTACAGGTGTTAAAAGTCAGGAGTGGGCCCCACTCCAGACCACCTCCTGAGAGAGGCTGCGAGGTGCATCTCCGAAGCGCCTTGAAGTCAGGTGGCTTCTCGGAGTTCTAAACTTAGCAGAGCAGCTGCGCTTGGTGGGTGGCCGTGCCTGAGCTCACCCAGCCGAGCGTGCGCTGGGCCTTCCTGCCTGCCGTGGGCCCTGTATGTGTGTGAGGGGGTCAAGCACAAATCTGGTTCTTTGAAGAATTCCCCAGGAGGAGCTGCATGTCACGCCAGTGAGCTCTAAGGGGACAGGAAAGGTCTTCTGGTGCCAGGTGGACAAAAAAGAATGGGGAGGGGATTACTCGAAAGGAGCCTCGCAAGAGGGTGATTTTTCAAAAAAGTTCACTGTAAAAATGACATCCTGAAAGACAGGTGATGAGGCGGTTCACACGGGGGCAGGGGGGAGGGGGTGGGGGTGGTGAGAGACAGAATCAGGTCCGAAACTGGGAACTGCTGTGGGGCAGAGCGGGGCATAGAAGAGTCCTGTGTGAATGCTTCCCGGGGGTGCTTTCGGTTCTCTGGGTGGCTCGATTTGGCGGCCAGATTAGGGCCCCGCTGCCAACAAGAGGGATGTGGGGGAGGACCAGAGAGGTAGAAGGAGGAATCTTTCCAGTGCATATTTTTATTTAAAAAGCATTTACATATACATCAAATTTCAAGACAGACAAATGGCTGGAGAGGAGGTTGGAAGGGGACAGAGAGTAAATGATGAAATATTTCACTGTGGCTTCATTATGCCAGACTCTTCCCTCCTTGAGCTTTTGTCTATAGGTCATGACACAGGTAGAGGAGGGAGACTGAGAAAATTAAAGGTGGCCAGGTATAGGACATGCTGCTAACTGAAAAACGAGCCAGTGACAAGCTATAGGGTCACTATAAATGCAAGAGTGCCATTTCCATAGCATTTTTCTATGGGGGTGCTTTTTCTACGAATACCACCACAATCCCAGATAATCCTCAAGATTAAAGAAGGCATCGCGACGGGTCCATTGGGCTAATGTCCTTGACTTGCACAAGGAGTCCCCATTCTCTATCCAAAGAGGTCCCTGGCCATCTCCATAACTACCGTGGGCATGAGGACACCTGGAGGGGCCGTGAGAGGGAGGAGACAGGTGGAATTTGACCCGAACAGCACCCAAGGACTGAAACGGAGGACTTCCGGCCAGGGTACCCAGGTGTGCATTACCCTAGCCCAGCTGTATCTGAGCTCTGAGACACTTCCTCTGCTTGGAATATTCTCTTGGTGATCTTGTGCTTCCTCGGGCATCCTGGGGTGAATTTAAGGTGGAGGGGGCTTCCATAGCTAGGAGGGCAAGAGAACAGCAATTCCCCCCATGAGGAAGGGCAGAGCCCCGGCTGGGATAAAGACTGGGGGCTGCAGGCAGGGGTGGGGAGACCCTAGGAGTGAGGACTCTGGACAGAGAAAGCAGGAGGTGGTGGGACGGATGCGCCTTTGAAAAAAAAACAACTTCCATCTTGGTTTTTCTTAATTTGGTTGAATGTTCAACATTCAGCCCATTCACTTTACTTTTATAGCTGGCAAAGGCCTTTATAATTCTCACCCGGCAGCTGGGACACCACTGAACCTGGGGGCTCTGTGTCTCTCCGTCATCTCTCCCTGCCTCCTCCTCCTGCAGCCCCAACTCGGGATCTTGGCAGCTTCTCTTGGCCTCTCTTCAGTTCCCCCGTCTTATAACCAGGCTTCAGGGTGTAGCACATGCCCAGGGCCTGCTTGCCCTGCAAAGCTACTTCCCTCGGGCTTGAGCCAAACCTCAGGCTGCTTTCTAGGTAAAGGGGAGGAAATTCCCAAATCGGCAGCTGGCTTTGTGACTTATCTAAGGGAGCTGTTTGTTGGGGTGACACCTCCATGGAAAACCTACTCCTCAACTTTGTGTGCATTCACTTCTCACCCATCTAGGTGCAGAGGCTAACCCATAAAACCCAGTATAACGTGAGTTCAGAAAGGGGCACATCCGTGTCTGCACGTATCACCACAGCGCTCCTCTGCTGTGACAAACTGAGAGCGAACCTGCCTTCCAGGGCACAGGTGGTGGCTCCTTTGTGGCATTTCAGGCTCTGTTTACAAGCTTCTTAAAGCGGTGAAGCAGGGGATTTCAGCAACAACTTGCTAAAGGCGCATGTGACTGACGCGGTGAAGGCTGATGGTCTAGACTTGGGGGCTCCACCCCCGTCTTGTTCCTATTTGGTGGATCGCGTGGAGACACTGAGGGCCTCCTGTGTGTGTCCATAACGTTAAAGAAAGCCGACACTTATGAAAGAGTTCCACGCGTGTGCTAAGCATGTGCTATGTAGACATATCTACGTGGTTCAATGTTTGTGACAATTCTGTGAGGCAGGTGTCTGTGATCCCACTTCACGGACAACAACTTGGTAAGGGTCTCTAACAGGTGAGGTGACTGGCCAGAAGTCTGAGTGGGAGCAGGTGGTGGGTCGGGGACTCTAACCATGCTTGACCAGGTCAAGACCACGTGCATTCTTCAGGCCATGCTGCCTCCCAGCACAGGCCTCAGCCCCCCTTTTTATCAGCTTTGAGGGAATGAATGAGCATCTACGTAAAGAGGTTTTGATGACTAGAAACTGAAGTATCTGTAAGTCTTACATTCTGAACTCTGACGAAAAGAAAATTGAAAGGGATCAGTGAAAAATCTCGCAGATCACAGGGGATTGCTCAGGAGTCCTCAAAGGGAGGCTCTGAGGAGGAGCATGGGGGTATGAGGCCCAGCGTGGTTGTCGCCTCCAAACCGGCTGGTATGCACGGCACACGGACACGATGTCTTCCCACACAGAAGAGCTCTCCATCATTAAGCAGTGAAGGGTTACGGTGACCACGATTATAAGGAGGGCTGTTAGTAAAAGACCGATTTAGACAGATTTTTTAAAAAATCCATGACTGCTCTACAAAGTGTTGTGTGAGGGACAAAGGCAGCAACGTGGGTTTCCATTTCCCGCAAGGGGAGCTTCATCCCTGATTCAAGCCAACCCAACCGTCCTCGGGCTTGGAGACTCGCCCATTCCCCAGACTTGAGCCAGGCCAGGGGACGACGCACACGGGCTTCAGCCTGCCTGTGACCGAACGCGGGTCCAGCTGCCTGCCACTGCCAAAGCCGATACTCGAGAGGCATGTGCTGAAGGAAAAGAAAGTGGTTTATTTTCAGGTGCCGGCCATCTGGAAGAGGGGGCACTTACATCACAAAGCCCATCTCCCTGGGAAGATGGGGACTCACATCTCAAAGCCCACCTCCACCTCTCAGTGGAGGCAGAGGTTCTTATAAGTGAGGAGAAGGAAATGGAACAGAGAGACCAAGGGAGGGGGTTGAAATTTCTCTCAGTGCAGTCCATTCAGGGTGCGATAAGGCAAGTGACAGTCCAGTGTGTATCTTCCTGGTATCATCCTGGTTTCATGTCATCCTGGCTTTACGTCACCCTGGTTCCATGCCCAAAGGTCAGCAAATCTCCCAGAGCTGGGAGGCCCGAAGGTCAGGGCATCTTCTGAAGTTAGTTCCTAGGATTCTTGCACAAACATGCTGTTTGTCTACAAGCTACACGCTAATCAGAGTGAGCACTTCCAGGAACAATGTCAAAGGAACGACAGGGTGGGTTACACTTTCTCACCGATACAATTTCCCACTGTTCCACGCTTGAGAAAGCCACACTGTTCCGGAGGCAATGCGAACACTTCACAGAGGCTCTGGGGGTGATCCAGGACTCGGGCTGCTTTGCACAGACGGTGAGACCCAGGGCAGCCTTTGAGCCTACCACTCCCAGAACTCCCATCAGCCATCTCTGGCTGGGCCGGCATCAGTGCCTTTGGTTCCTCCTTGATCTAAACAGGGACGTACCTTCCCTGTCTGCCCTGAAAAGGTATTTCGTCTCCCAGCACAGTCCCCTGATGGTAGACGCCAGGGAAGGAGAGACAAAGCAATCCATAATGTTTCCTTTTCACAGTCTAACTCTTTCGGATAAGACGATGTTCCCGTTTGACTTCGTTGTTCCTGTCGGTTAGCTCCAGGTGAGGTCCACGGGGGTGGAGCCTTGTAAGCACTTGGCTGAGAGGCCTGGAGGGTGGGCTGGGAGCAGTGTACAGCCTCGTCTGGGGGAGAGTGGGGAGTCTCGGGATCTGAGTGTGGAGGGACGCTGGAGATGGCCCGAGGGAGGCAGGCTCTCCAACGCCCCCCATCAAGCCCCACCTCTGGTACTCTCTCCCTGGTGTTCTCCCCTCCCTTGCATGTGGGCTGGATTTAGTGAGTCAGTTTGAAGGGCCAGAATACAGCACGAGTGACGAATGTCACGAAGACTGACTTCTGTCTTACCTGCCCTCTCTCTCTCTTTTTTTTTACTCCTCACCAGAGGATATGTTTGCTGATTTTAGAGAGAGGAAGGGAGACAGAAAGAGAGAAACACCGATCCGTCCCCTCCTGTATGCACCCCGACCGGGGACCCAACCCACAACCTAGGTACGTGCCTTGAGCGGAAATCGAGCCTGCAAGGTTTTGGTGTATGGATGATGCTCCAATCCACTGAGTCACCTGGCCAGGGCTTACGTGCCCTCTCTTGCTCAGGCTAAAGAAAGCCAGCGGGTCGTGAGCTGCTCTATGCAGAGACCCCTGTCTCTCCCGTGGGAGGCAGGCCTCCAGCCAACAGCCAGCGAGGAACTGAGGTCTTATAGCAACTGAGACTCTGAATCTGCGGACGACTACCTGAGTGAGCTGGAAAGCAGGTCCTCTTCACACCGAACCCGGCGATGACCGCCCCTCAGAGACCCAAGTCAGAGGACTTGGCTGAACAAGTGCCTGGGTTCCTGGCCCACAGAATCTGTGAGAGGTGAAAGTTTGTGTTTCCTGCAGCTCAGGTTTCAGTTAATTTGACACATCACCTTAGGTAATTAATGCTTCATCCAATCCAGCCTCGGCATTCTCAGTGAGTTGATGAACACTTGAGTTTGCCACAGACTCAAACCAACCAGGAGCCAGGCCCCTGAGTTCTCAGACAGGGGTCTCTCACCTATTTACAGCGCCCTTCTGCAATTTGGCATTATAAAAATTTCCCTGGCGTGGCCTCGTTTAACCCCCCTTTAAATGAGGCAGCACTCTTTCCTGATAGGATATCTTCATTTCCAGCTGGCCAGGAAGAGGACAGGCCAGAGTCTGGAGGGCTGATCTTGAAGCTAGTCTGCCTGCCCTCAGCCCCCGGCAGGGCTTCCCCCTCCCAGCTGAACCCCGCTGCAGGCTGTGGGTACGAGCAGTGGTGTGAGGGTCAAACTCAGATGGAGCGGCAGGAGGACCTGGGAGTCTGGGAGGCAGGACAGCTACCACGGCATCAAAAGGGCAGGGCCAGGAACTCAGGCCTCAAACACAGGTATCAGCGTCAAGCAGACAGCAATGATATTTGATACTAGACCTTGACACTGGAACAGCTGTCTGCCCAGGAGGCTCCTGGGCTCCCAGTCCCAGCAGGCACCGACCCCAGGGCACAGACATCCTTCCCCTCAGGTGACTCTCCTCCTCATTTTGAGTGCCCTCCCACTCAGAGAAAGGGGGAAGCGGAGGCAGGTTGTTTGCCTTCCACGCTCCACAAACTGGCTCCCTGGGGGCCCTCAGGGGAGGGTGAGGAGCCAGGCAGGGGCGGTGGGGTTGTGGTGTGGCGTCCCGTCTCCCTGCGTGTCTGTGTCCAATGATGAAGAGAACGAGGTGGGGCGTCTCCTCAGTGCTGAGCCGTGCTAGGATTTAGGGAACAGTGCTTGGTGACACCAAGAGGACAGCTACTCCCTAAGTTCCAGACCAATCCACAGAAATCTTCTTAGACTCTGAAGAGGCCGGCCTGCAGGCACGTCACCTACTTCTTCCTGCCACCTGGGGGATGCTCCAGCTGGTTTTAGACCCTTTTACAGAAACGACCTTTGTCTGGGATGGAGCAGGGGTCATAGAATGGCAGCCAGATGGACTCTGCCCTCCAATACATTTTATTCGATCAGCTCAACATTTAATTTTTTTAAAAAATAGAGCCACTTAAAAAATCAGGATACTTCATTCAAATCCAGAATTTTCTGGCTTCTCTGGCCACTTCGGGTCTCACTGCCCTCGGGGATCAGGATGTGGAGGCAGGAGGTGGCCTCCTTCAGGCGGGTCAGGTGCTCCCCCCAGGTCCAGGCATCCCAGGTCCTCATTCACATGACATGGACACCAACACATGAACCCTGCCTGTGTTACTCATGGACCTGATCTTCCTGGGCCCTGTAGGCATTTGAAACCTTACCCCCTTGACCTGAAGAATCAGTCTGGCCTGGGGGGGGATACAGGCCTCTAACACAAAGATAAAAATCCCTAGGCTTCAAATACTATTTTAATACCTGGGAAAGGATTTTAATAATGTCCCTAATCACAAGTCTGCTCCATTTTATTCTTTCTTCTGTGCTGTATTTTCAAGAGCTCTCATAACAGAAATTGTCTGAAAGAGCCCACGGCACTCACATAATTAGCACAACGATACTGGTCAAGATTAGTTAGCTTTGCACAAACACAAAATGAACAGAGAACGCTTTCTCGTTTACCGGAAGAAGTCATATGGTGTAGATCAGACCCAGAGATGCTAGTTCGGTCAAATGTAATCTGCTCTGGTAAAAACAGAAATAATGTAGCTGAGTTATAATAACGGAGTGGCTGCTAGGCTCACTGTTGGTGCCATCAGGAGACAAGGTGGGGGGGAGGGGTTACTAATGGTGATTTCTGCGTCTCAACCAAGGAGAGGCATTGTAGAGTGATTTTTCTATCTAGTGTTACACTGTGAGCTATTCTGATGAATATTCCTAGTTACACTGGATACACTGGATAACTTCCTTCTGCTCTATGCTGTTTTCCCACCTGCGC
Source organism: Macrotus californicus (assembly GCA_007922815.1). Taxonomy (NCBI): domain Eukaryota; kingdom Metazoa; phylum Chordata; class Mammalia; order Chiroptera; family Phyllostomidae; genus Macrotus; species Macrotus californicus. Next base: position 103,448 of record VMDR010001509.1, on the reverse strand, counting down.
CTTATACGACTGCCCTGAACCTGCCCTGCACAGAACGAATCCCCACACGTAGCTGCCCAGTATATTCCAGTTTACTTTGCAGAAGTGTTTCTCACCAGGACCACTTGGAACCAGTGAATTCCAGTTTCTGGTTTGGCTGGACTGCTATTTAGCTGTACAATCTTGAACGGCTGGTTTCAGTCCCGGGCTCCTGTTTTCCAGGCCTCTCCCTCCCTGGGAATCACAGACGCAAGTGCTTGAGTCCTAGATCTGCCACGGAGGCCCTTTTCAAACAAGGACTGAGACAGAGGAAGAGAGATCATGCGAATACGTGGCCCGCAAGGCCCTCTACAGGTGCGGAGCTACCCCGCTCCTGCCTGCCCTCGGAGTACTCTCCTGGCTGTCGTGGGGGGTGTGGGCTCTGGAGGAGCAGCCGAAGAAAGGTAGTTAACTTTAAAAACTAGATGAATCTTAAAGTCACCATGTGCATCGAAGTACAAGCAAAGAACATCGATCAACACAGAGGTTCTAATTAGAATGAGGAACTAGGGTAAGACAGGACTTAACTGTGAAACTGGAACTCACTTCGTTACTCAAACATGTCCACGCTGGCAGTCTCTGCGGGCCGGTGCCTGGTTATATGGCAATTTAAGGGGAGCCAGCAACACGACTGTCTCCGGGGAAAGGAGCCCGGCCCATTCCCACTGGCTGTTCGGGTGCCCTGCGTTAATTTAACCTACAGACGTGAGGCGCCTCCTGCAGGGCAGGGTCCTGCCTAGGAAGTATCGGGGGCTGAACAACGGCTCACTCTCACGTTGAAGGTCCCTCCATTTAATGCCTCTCCTGCCTGCACACCACAGGGCCTGAAATCTCACTGAAGATGCACTCCAAGCTGCATGGGTGTGGGAGGCACAAGCACCCTGAAAAGGAAACGCCGCCGAACCGACGTTACGGTGCATGCGGTCACGCAAATGCGCACATCGCACTCTCATTTCGCTCCCCAGCCTCACCCCAGTCATCGGTTTTCTGCCTTTGTTTTCACTATGATGAGAACTTAAGGGTTTTCTCCTCCTTCTTCAGAAGACAGCAGGGCACAGGCACGCGCACCGCAGGGTGTGGGAGACGCTAAAACCCTCCTGTTTTCCCTTCAATTTGTCATTTTCTCCTATTCCAAGCACGAGCATTACCTCGAACTGAGCCAAAGGTGAAATGCTCAGCACTTTGAGTTCTTTTAAATAATTCATACTTGGGGAGATGTAGAGTGTTTGGAAAGAAAAAAAACCCTCCAAGTAAACAAGAGGAAGGCTTATTTTTTTATAGACTTACTAGTGGGGGTGGTCACGCTGGTGAGGGCAGGACTGAGGTGTGGGGGCACCCCCCCCCCGGGACCACTGCCCAGTGTCCATTAGCCCACCTTGCCCCTGGGAGCCAAGTGCAAAGGCCAGTCCTCACCACAGTAAAAAAGGACATTTCTTCTCCCTTTGTCTTCCTTCCTTCTTAAAACAACCTTTTCCTGGCCCACTCAGAGGGTGGGGCATGTTTTCCCTCTTCTGCTTCGAAAAATACACACACTTTGCACCTCTGGCTGCTCCATCCGGATTCATCACATCCCCCCTTATCTGCCTTGCTCAGGGAAGAGTCTCACTTCCCAGCCTAATTCAGTTTCTAGGACACCCAGCCCCACCCGCTGGGCTTGGCCCTTCCTTTAAAACATGGATTCTCAAATGCTGCTGAGCCCCCAAGACTAGTTCTCTGTCACGCGGGGAGCATTTTCTTTGAATGCAATCCAGTCTCTCGGATTCCCATGTCCCAAGAAGCTGCGCTCTGTCCAATGGAACATTCTGTTGCCGTTCACTGTGAGCCAGGCTTATTTTGTTCCTTTCATTAGGAAATGTTCCCATCGGGGGCCTGTGAGTTGAAAGGGCTCCATGCTCAGAAAGAGGGTGGCTTTGTCTCTTCCCCTTCTGTGACCTCTGTCAGGAGTTCTTTCGAGGCTCCAGACAGACATAACGGGGAGAAATGCTTCGAGCTGTACTCATAAACTTTGGGGATTTGCAAGGAAACTACTTGCCAGGCTGCCTGGCTATATTAAAATGTCATCTCTATATTTTGGACGTGACTAGCTTTAGTTAATGCTGGAGGGGAAAAATAGAGTTTGTTCTCAAGGGAGAGCAGCAGCAGGAGAAAACAGGCACGCTGACAGTGTTCCAGCCACTTTGTCACAAAGAGCTGAATCCACCGTTATTAGACTTTAAAACCATCAGCTGATCCGAGGTCCCTTGGAATAATGGCGGGTGCCAGCAGAGGCGGCCAACACCCCCTCAACCTGCAAGTGGACCAGTGAGTTCTGCTCGGTTAACTCAGGTTCTTAGGATTGGGAGGCAGTGGGTCTTAGGATTTGTCATCAACTGGGTGTCAGGCACTTGGCTTGGTACTTTTATGTGTCCCGCTTAATTTAATCACAGCAACCTGCAAAATAGGTACTATTGCTACTGCACATCCATGCATTTATCTGATTTCTTTTTATTTATATGCATGTCACTCACATCCTTATGCAACCGGGTCATGGCCCACATGTCTCCTCTGATGAGCCGTTCCTGAGCCCTCATCCATGGCCACAGCCCGAGTCATTCGCTGTCTTGTTTTTATGGCCCCTTTGAAGCTGTTACCTTGACCCTCTTCCAATTCCAGTTTGTTAGTTTTCTCTTCAACTACGTTTAGAATCTATCCTACTGAGTATTTTGTTTTTTAATCTCAATGGTCCTATTTCTCTTTATAATTTCTCATTTCATACCCACCTGAGCTTATTTCATTTCTGTTTTAGTGGCATAATAGATCAGTGGCCTGTATCTTTTTTAAGGACACAATGCCTTCACATTTATCTCTTCAAGGATTCTAAATGTACCTATTTCCAAGTCTGTTTCAGATTTTTTTACTGCTTTATTTTTATTCCTGGAAAAACTCATATTCTAATTATTAACTTTATTGGCTGTTTCTCTTGGTATAAGATTTCTTCGCACATTTCAATGCTGGGTTTGTAGGATCTTCATATATGAGAGGCTTCCCCAGCTTTCTTGTCCCCTCTCTATGCATCCCCTGTCTGTTTGAACCTGGTTCTCGAGGCACTAAGCCATATCCCAAGCAGTGGTCGGTGAGTAGCAGGCTTTCCAGGTTCCTGTCCTGACCCGGGGAAGCCCTGGCCTGGCCTCTGGGTACGGGCATGACTCTGATTTGTGTGCCTCCCAGGGGGCACTTTCCCCTGCGGTGGACTTTTATCTGACGTCCTACTTCCAGACCCAGAGGCTGGCAGACCCTCAGACCAGTCTCTACTGTTTGATTCATGTTTTGATTCCATTCTAGGACCATGGACATGTGTATTTCCCTTGTGAGTGTGGCTATGACTTTTAAAATTCTCTTTTATATATGTTATCTATCATTGCTCTGTGTTGGAGCAGAGGGGGCTTCAAAGAATTCCCTTATATTGAATCTGGTGAGCAGGAACAGGACTGGGAAAAACATGTGTAGTATAACAGAACACGGAGGTGAAAAATGGGCTATTATGTGCAGGTGGGAAAGAAAAGAACCTGAAACAATGAGGAGCTCGTGTCCCTGGTGAGCTGATGGGCAGAGACCCCAGTCATTCAAGTAGAAAGAAAAGCCATAAAGTTTAAGAGTTGGGTTGAATGGCCATGACCTCCCAGGTCCTCCCTCCCTCTCCTTCCTTCTTCTCCAGCCCCCTTTCCCACAGCTCCTTTCTTGTTGGTGACATCCCCTAGGTGACCACCCATTTGGTCTTGCCTGGGACTGTCCTGGCTTCAGCACTGAAAGTCCTGCTTGCGAGGAAAGCTTCAGTCCTGTGCCATCTGGTGTGGTCGGTCGCCTGAACTCCCTACCGTTCACTTTGTGAGCCCCAGTGGAAGCCATTTAATACCAAGATGAACTTTTTTAAAGGATGAGCTTGAGAGACCAAGTTGAGAGGGGAAGAAACGGGAGCAGGCCAGGACCCCCGCAGGCTCTGCTTGGGTAGAGAAGTCTGAGTGCTAGCGGCACCTCTCCCTTTGAATCGAGTAAGAACATGGACTAGAAAGGGCTCTTTGAAGTATGTGACTCTCAGAATTTACTTGCTTGGAGACATTTGAACAGCCAGTGCAAATGGTGCCTGGAATTCCTCATACACTGGATTCAGAAGTTACTTGGCTTTTGGAAAGGGATGTCGCATAGACATTATTTGATTCGATCTCTCTGTAGCCTTCTGGAGTTCCGTGGGCCACGCTGTCCTTATTGAAGTGTGTCGTTTCAGGTAGTATTCAGTTCCACCGACTCCATATTCGCCATCCGTGATCAGAACCATGTGCACTTCACTGTATTCACAGTGCCTCGATCTTAGGAAAGCGCTGGTCCTCTCTACGGCTACCATCGGCACAGCTAAAAGTGAAGCTGCCAAGGGTCGGCAGTCATTGCCAACACGGCACTGACTTGGTGCAGATGGTGGTGCAGGCAGGTGGTGTGTAGCAGCTGCGTGCCCTGACTCCGGCAACGGACTGAGATGGACAAATTCAATGCAGACACGGTTACACTATTTCTCTTTGTAAAATTCCCCGCCCTTCTTGCTACGAGGAGTAAAATGGTACCAGCTGGGACCAATGAGACATAAAATGCTGGAAGGTTCCCAGGAAACGTTTTTGCTTTTTTGACAAAAAGGACAAACGAGAAGGAACGCTTGCTGCCACCCCTTTCCCCTTCTGCCTGTCTGGCATATGGATGTGATGCCTGGAACCGAGGCAGCAGCAGTAAGTCCGTGAAGCAATAGCCTGATGATGAAAAGAATCTGCCGAGTGCGTCAGAGAAACACGGAGCTTGAGTCCTCAATGGAGCTGTCAGACCATCCCTGAGGCCATTCAAGTCACTGTCCACGCATATCCCTCCACTTGCAACTAGAAACAATTTCACACCGAAAAGCCAGGAAAAAACGCACAGTGATGGTACGCGGCCATGGAAATGGGCATCCGTGTTGCCAGCCTTGTTGTGGTTTTTGGCGGATGTTTTTCAGTCCAGAGCTCTTTATGCTGGACAGGAAAGGAAAGCCACTCTTTTTGTTCCCTTCGGTGCTCGGTGATTACTAAGCACAGTCATACCTTGGTCCTCGTTGGCTTCAGAACTCGCCATACCCTGTACTCGTTGCATTTTGAGGAGAGAAAATTGCTTCACCACTCGCTGCTTGCTTGGCACTCGTCCTGAGTTCCAGAACAGACTGACGAGTACTGAGGTACCGCTGCGTCGGGACAAAGAAAACGTGCTTCCAGGTGCTCCCACTGCCGTGGGTCTGAAGAGCTCAGAAGTGTAACTCGACAGGTGAGTGATACCTCCCCAAAATCCTTTTGTGCAGCTTGGAAACATAATCTCACCTGTGCTATATTGTTTTGGGGCAAGAGGAACCAGGCGGAGGACCGGCAGCCCTGCTGGGGTGATGACTTTGCTGGGAGGCGGGATTAAATCCACAGCAAGAACAAGACAGTTGCCTACAGGGGGCTGGGGGTCGTAGTCAGGACCCAGCTCCCCACGCAGAGCCAAGAGGAGGATTCAGCCGGCGCTTAAGGGGACAAGGAGCCCAACCCAAGGGGCAATCCAAACAGCCTCTGTCTCGGAGGGAAGGTAGACTTATCTCGGTCAGGGACGTGGAAATTGATACAAGATACGTTACGTGGGGAAATGCCGCAGAACGAGGCAAACAGGACAGGGACTCTGAGGGGGAATGTGCCTCTGAAAATAATTTACTACAGAAACCAGGAGATTTAGGGAAAGGTGTGGCATCCTTAATAGACAGAAAAATGGTAGAGATGAAAAAAAACACTCTAACAGAAACCCAGAGAAACAGTTATGCTAAGAATGAACCATAGGCTGAATACAGTAATCCCCTCATATCCAGTTATGCTTCCCATGGTCTCCGTTACCCATGGTCACCTGCGATCCGAACATATTACGTGGAGAGTTCTAGAAACCAACAATTCATAAGTTTTAAATTAGGCACCGTCTGAGTGGCATGATAAAATCTCACACTGTCCCTTTCCACCCTGCCCAGGATGTGACTCATCTTTTTTTTCTTGGGTTTTTTATTGTTCAGTTACAGTTGTCCCCATTTCCCCCCCGCCCTGCCCGCCACCCTGACGCACCCTTTGTTCACACCCTGTGTGCCACCTGCCCCTCTCCTCCTCTCGTCATTGGAGAGACTGTGGCAGCAGCACAGCGCTGGTGTTCAGGGACCCCCCCACCCTTACACGGTAATGACCCTTCGCCACTCAGAGCACTCGCACTACAGGGCATGTTATCCCCGTCTGCTTTTACTTACTGGTGTTCATCTCCTGCTGTACCTGATTTATAAATTAAACTGTATCGAGGTATGTATGCATAGAGAAAAAATAGGACATATAGGGCTCAGTACGATCACAGTTTCAGGCCTTTACTGGGGGGCCTTGGAACACATTGCCTACAGATCAGGGGGAGGACTGCCCCCTTAGCCTGCCGTGGACCAGCACTGCACCAGGCCCTGGCTCAGAGACGGCCAAGGCCCAGCTCTTGTCCCCCAGGGGCTCCCAGCACAGGGGTCCCCTTCCCACATCACAACCTACTCCAAGCTGAATTGCAACAGTGAGCTATGACATCGCGAAGTTCTACTTTACTCAAAAGCGCTTACTTTCTAGACACAGCCACCCTGTCCTGGAGAGAAATCACGTGACTATCTCCTGAGTCAGCTAAGGAGGCAGGGAGCACACAGTGCAAACCGCTGCACACTTCCCGCGGCTCTGGTGGTTCAACGCAAGACACTGAGGAAACCCACCCTTCCGCAGGAGACCTGCTTCTCCTTGCTGGCATGGAAGTGACGGAAGGCACCCGGGTAGAGAGGTAAGGTCGAGGGGACAACCAGAGCTGCGGCCTCTGCCCCACCAGCATGTAGCCCTTGGGCTGAGCTGTATGCTCTGAGGACCCAGGTGAATCTTCTCGACAGGCCAGGGAAACTCACACACCACCTCCAATGCTGACAACTGTTGATCAGTCCTGGCCACCCCCCACCTCCTCTGAGTTAAGCCAGCACACTCAGAACTTCCGATCCTCCTCACCTCCAAGGAAGCGCTGGTTCACAGGAGAAGAGTGTGGGGGGAGGGAACAATCATTCCTCGACCCACTCAGCTCTACCTACAGGACCTGCCTCTGTGGTCACACTGACGGGCCTACGGGTGGGAATGGGCCGCAAGCTGGGCCAGTTACAGAGCACCTGGGCACAGCCACTGGCAAGGGACAACGTGTGGCCCAACGGGGCCGACTGCCGCGCACCTTTGGAAAGGATGACCCAGAGAGCAGTGCTCAGTTTCTCAGTGTGGTGGAGACCAGCGGCGCTGAACTCATCCATATGGTGTTTCCCGCCAGGTAGGAAGCTGGCCTGCCATAGGAGGGTGATACCGACACCCAGAGATTCGCCGTGCCAGGCCCACTTCCGGTCATCCCCGAGGTGTGGCCACACCTTGACCTTCCTGCAGTCACATGAGCCTGCCAGACACACGCTCCTTTGAGTCTAAATGAGTTTCAAGCAGCTTTTGACACTTCCAACAACAGTAACAACAAAACCCAACAACTTCTTATATTATACCATTTACATGCTTTGGTTCCCAAAAGAAATTGTTTTCCTGATTATAAGACTTGCATGCACAAAAATTCAAACGGTGTTGGAAAGGATAATGCATAAAGTGAAAATTATTATAATTCTACCGTTCAGACATAATCATTTCCTTCTTTTGAAAGAGAAATAATTTTATAAGAGTGCACTTTTCTAACACACCATCTCACCTAGAATTGTGTTGAGTGTTTTATTTTTAGTGAACAGCAGTTCTAAATTCGCATTTAAGAATTGGGTGTACAGGATTTTATTGTAAGGAATCACCTTATTAACATGCCCAGTCTCCTTTCTTGAACATTTAGGTTATTTCCAAAGTTTCGCTATTATAAAAAGCACAGCAGTGATCATCTTGGGATGTACATTTTGTGGCATTTATTACCTCTTTAGGATACATTTCTCACTTCTCAGATTCTAATACTGCCAGTCGTCTTGTGGGCCCCGACTCCTCCTGTGGCCTGTCCCATCAGTTTCACTGACACCCTCGTGACTTGCTCCGTGTTCACTTACACTGCCCACAAACATTTACGGAGAGCGTATTATGAGCCAGACGCTGCACTAGATTTTGTGGGTAAGTTTGGCTTTTATCCTTAAGGATGAAGAAGAAACTGGCATCTGTGAAATCTAAGTCCGTGTCAGGTACTGCACAGAATCCTTAATCTTCATTATTTATTCTTCATTGAAAACAATAGCACACCAGTCCTGTACGGTAGTTACTATTTTTTTTTTTATATAAATGAGGAAAAAGAAGATCTGAAAGTTTCAGTAGCTTGTCCAAGATCATACAGTTAGTAAATGCAAAGCTGGAATGTGAGCCCAGGTCTGTCCGGTGTGTCACTCACAGTTTAAGGACAGACACGTGAAAACAGATGACAAAGCCAAGCTGCGCGTGCTTTGTAAAATCTGAACTAAACGAGGTACGTATTGCAGTCCGTCCCCTGTGGTGATCAGATGAGTCTTATTTGCAGAAGGGAGCTTTTCCATAGTCTAGGTTAGAGGGGAAAAACCCAACCGAAGTGATTTGCCGCGCTCCACACGGCTCCAGGAGGCCCTCGGTGGGTGAGCCAGCATGTCTGCAAGCTGGGAAGTTGGGGGAGAGCAGGGGGCTGTTCCTACACAGTTCCTGCTTAGAGACGCTGAAACCAGCAGGTGCCATGCAGGGTTCTGGAAAGACCGAGCAACGGATGGGAGCAGACAGAGCCATTTGAGAGAAGAGCTCAGAGGGAGGGGACACACTTTCGGGAGGTCTCAGGGCTCAGGCTGGTGGAGGTGACACCCTGAGTGGCCTTGCACCCCAGTCCCAGCCCACCCTTGGGATAAGCACACATTTCACTGGAGGCGGGGCGTGGAAGAGACTGGAAACGTCACTCACCAGGCACGGCGCCGCAGCAGCTGATGGAGCTTGGACACTTGGTGACTCAGGGTCTAATGAGGGCTTTAGGTTTGTGTGGACAAGATCCACAGAGCTGACCAGGCAGCAGCCATGATGTCAAGTCCTGATATTCTTCCTCAAATTGACAGGCCTTGCCCTTCCTTTCCCTCTCAGAGAAGCGCTGAGGTGCAGAGCATGTGCTTGGGAGTTCCCTGTGGAGCTGGTACCTCCCTCCCTTCCTTGCACGCGTTCCAGTGGCCAGCTTGTCCTGTGGTTGGACCCCCACTGGAGGGATCAGGGTGGGCAGAATGCAGTGACTTCACAACCCGTCCCCCCTTTTCTCTTACAAACGAGATCGTGAGTGGAGCACCAGTAGCTACAGTGGATGAAACTGGAGCTGCTTCCACCTGAGGCGGAGTCAGGGGTGCGGGGACACCCAGCCCCTCCTGGAGGTCCTGTTGGGTGTCAAGTTTAAAAGCCGCAGCCCCAGCTGGAAGGGCCCTGAATTTAAGGTCAGAACACCCAGGTTCTAATCCAGGCTCTGCCACTTCAAAAGTGTTCAGCTTTCAAGAAATCATTTAACCTCTCTTAGACTCTGATTTTCATCTGTGAAGGGAAGATGATAATTCCTGTCTGCTTCAGAGGAGGCCGTGAGCCTCAGGTACAGCCACGTGGGTAAAGGCAGCTGGAAGATGCCATACAAATGTGAACTGTTCCTTCCTTTGGCTTCGCCACATCTGCGGAGCTCCAGGACTGAGTTTTCCACATCCCTGGGCCACAGGGCGAAGCCACGCTAACTGGGACCATACAGGGTGATCTACTTACTTTTATGGTTTCCACAGAAAAACGGCCATTTTGACGGTAAACTTTTTCAAATTTTTCCCCCTTCCAAGTTGTTATTGTTGGGTTGCCCTCTGCTCTTCTCTGAAAGACACACCCACTCTGTGTCCCCGTCCCCCACCCCGCGGTCACAGTGTCTTCCATGACAGGTGCTCCTTGTGTGCCAGCTGGTTTTGTCACTTAGATTTACGACTGTCTGGGAATTCCATCTTAGCAGGAACAAAAGGTCGTTTTCTGTCCTTCTCTAAGTGTACTCCAGGTCTACACAAAATGAAATGCCAAGCCTCTCCTCCCAGTCGGACCGGAGAAACTGTCACTCTGGACGGTTCTCTTGCTGCTGCGCCGCTCGTGGTGAAACTCAGCTGAGACCTCAGGCATCAAGGTGGTGCAGGTGGGGACAGCGGTCTCACCAGGGGCTTCATCAGAGGGAACCACGTCAGTTCTCAAAGTCACGGGCTGCCTTAGACAGCGGGCTTGATTTGGACGGTGGTTCGATAGGTCATGGTGCCCATGCTGAGCTCAGCTGCCCCCTGCCCAGGTGTCTACTGCAGGCCACCACAGGGTGGGATCTGAGACTGACCTGGGCAATGGGAGTTGAAGTTCCATGTTCCCAGATAGTCGCCAGCTGTTTACTAAGGGTATAGGGGTGTGGGTATTGTATTAAATTACACAGACTTTGTTTTCTGGGTAGGAACTCAACTGGTATCATTGTGACTTCTACGAGGAGAGTGGCTTTAGGTCCGTGGCATCAATGGTGACGCCATGAGCCAGCTCTCACGAAGGGCCTGCGGTCTGGACGAGCCCTTATGGGCAGGCTAGAAACTGGATTTCAAATGAGGACAATAATTCAGTCCCACGTCCCATCCACCAGTAGAGCTTAAAACAGCAGCTGCTCACTCAGAAGACATTTACTTTCCCCTTTTGTACCTGCTTGGACATCTCCGCCAGGTTCTGAGCCCACTCGACTTCAGTGGGGCCGCAGAGGTGCTCTCTGGAACCGCGCAGCCGTCACTGCATGTCCTTCTGAGCGGCAGGGTCCAGTGAAGGCAGGGGATAAATAAGGTAAAAGGAGGGAGGACACTGGAGGGATAAATGAGTTAAAAGGAGGGAGGACACTGGCGGAGAGTTCCAGCCCTGGGATTCCTGGCAGCAAGAGGGGGCACTTGCGGCTCGCCCCGTGTGGGCTCTTCCCACTGCTCAGGTCTGTTCTTTGATGTTCCACTAAAATGTGGCCTCCCTCGGGCCAGACTTAGGACTCTGGCGTTCCTCCACAGCTTGATGTAGAAGAGACACTTCTCTGCCTCTTTCAGTTTCTCCCCTCCTGTGGCCCGTCCCTGCGTCCTTCTGTAGTAACACTTCCTCCTGGTAGCTCCTGCCTCATCGTCTTCACTGGCCCAGCTTCCTGTCTTCCAGCCTGCAGGCACATGTGCTGTCACCTAATGGCATGGGACCCAGAGGGATGTCCTGACCCCTGGACCCACCAGCTTGCAAGCTGAAGATCAGAGAACGCACAGGTGAACGGGTGTCAAATGTGTTTTGTGCCTACACCCAAATTTAATTCAGATCACAGGCTACGCGGCATATAGGAGTGGGAGAGTATACGGGAAAACTGCAATCTTCACTGGTTAGTTGGCTTTAACTTCCTTCCCACCAGACCTTTTACCAGAGCTATTAATTTCCTCTCTTTCTTTCATTTTCTCCGTCCAACCTCTGTTTAGCGAGCTAATCCACCAGGACAAGAACAAAAGGCTGCAGCCAGAAGGAAGAGGAAACAAGGAGCCTGGATCACCTGCACACCAAGCCACGGGCTCCTGAACTGATCACAGAATCATATATTCCATCTCACAGGGGCAGGGTGAGCCCTTCACCACGCAGCCCTCCTCCTGGAGGCCCCTCCCCCCACAGGGTCCACCCGTCCAGGCAGAAGTGCAGAAAGTACAGCTTTGCTTCTGGAATGGGGAGGGGAGGTGGGGGAGGAAGGAGCTGGCTATTGCCAAGGAAACAAGGAGTCCTGTCTAGGATGGTCACACTCTCAGGACTGGCCAGCAGGCTTTGAGGCATGCAAATGCCCACAGGTGCAGGATGTAAGACAGAATCAGGCCTGGAAGAGGCTGGTGGGACAGCTGGCTCCCCACTTTGCATGACCTCATAGGAGGCTAAAGTTGGGTTGTGGCTCACACTGGGTGGAGGGGCCACACTCAGCTGCTCCCCACCACTGAGCTGGCGGCCTGCCTTTCACAGACATTCCTGTGTGGGGTAAAGTCAGGAAAAAATCCCAGCTACTCCTTCTGGTCCCCCAGCTAACAAGGACCTGAAGAACTGTGGCATCTTGCCTAGTCACCCGGATGCAGTCAAGCCCGTCCCCCTGTGCTCCGCTCCAGGCCAAAAGCCTCACTGGATCCCAGCCTGGTAGAGCTCCAGGGCTTCACCTGAACCACTCCCACGCCCCTGCCTTGTCCAGCCTTAGCAGTTGTGCTCGCCCTTCCAAACTCGGACCCCATCGTGGGTCCTCCTTTTTGTGGCCTGGCCTTGCCCCGACACCCAACACTCAGCTTCCCTGGCTTTCAGTTTTGCTTTCTTCCTTAGCCACAGTCTCATCCCATTGCAGTGAGCTGCCCCGAGCCTCGCAGGCCTCCAGGTACCCTGGGCCCGAGCACTGAGAGGAGGGCAACCACTTCAAAGACCAAAGGAGGGGGAGGCATGTCGACCAGAGAGCCCACGGGGAGAGGAAGTTTGTGAGCATGAGACATCTCGCCAGCTGCCTTGTGTCCATGGTCGTCGGAGATGGGTGAAGACTTGCTGATTGTGGTCTCCGTGACCCCTGTGGGGGTGCAGTGGGGAAGGGGTGAGATAGGGCAGAGACTGGGGGGTGCTCCGACCCCTGCCCCAGCTCCTCCTCAGGGAGCCTGTCCAGACATCCACAACCGGTCAGTATTCCCTTTTTTGGTCTGAGAAACTAGGGGTTGTTCTCTTGTCGGGAGAAAGCTATAGATTCTCACGCTTCCAAAGCCGAGAGACTGGCTGTGACTGGATTCTGGTCACTAGAATAAGGGGTGGACGAGAGGAGGGGCTGGAGAGGATGGGGGGCAGTGTTTAGGAAACCATCACCCACAATCCCACCTGGCACACTTTTTTCTGTTCCTTGTCCAAGGACATGCTTATTGATTTTAGAGAGCGGGGAAAGGAGAGAGAAAGAGAAATATCGATGTGAGAAAGAAACATCGATTGGTTGCCTCCCACACGTGCTTCAACTGAGGACTGAAAACCCCCTACCCAGGCACGTGCCCTGACCGGGAGTCGAACACATGACTTTTTGGTTTCCAGGATGACGCTTCAGTCAACTGAGCCACACCAGTCACCCAGCACATTTTTGAACATGGTGTTTTCTCATAGCTCATTGACAGTGCTGACTACCTGCACAGCAGGCCACTGTGGAGCATGCAGGGCCACGTACCACTGATGACAAACACCACAGAGGTCTCTGTTCACAAGGAGCTCGGTATCTGATGGGGGAGAGGAGCTAGAACCCAGGAACATGTGGCAGGATGTATGTGAACAAAGACAGAATTATGCTGGGCTAGACAGCGAGGGGACAGATGCTCCCCAGAGACCGTGAAGGCCCGTAGACAAGCACATCTAGGTGGCTCCTGTGGTCAACCTCGGAGGTCGATCGGATTCCTCAGGTCTCTGAAACCACTCCAGTCTGTCTGAAGCCCCCACTAACATCTCTGTTCAAATGCTGTTTCCAACAGTTTGTTCTGGAGGAGACGCTGGCTCTCCTGGGAATCACTTTGGAGCACCACCCCTCCGAGATCAGCCCCAAGTCTCAGGCATTGGGTCCCTGCTAAGCAAAACCACTGCGTGGATGGCGGGACAGGACCTGAGAGAGGACTGGGAGTAAGCTTGCTTCAAAAATAGTGAAGCAGCCTACCCCCCTCCCTCAAACCTCCACTCCTAAATCAAGCTAGTCATGCACCTGACCGCGTGTGTGTGCTGTGTGAAAGGAAACAGGTGCTGAGAAAGGTTAAGTTATAAAAGCAAACTCCTGTCTTATTCCGATTAACTGGGAACTGACCCAGAGAACACTTTCTTGTTACGGAAGTTAAAGCTGCTGAGCGCAGGACCAGGCTTTCTCAGCCTGGGCACTGCAGGCATCGTGGCCTGGGCAGTTCCTTGTCGTGGGGGGCCGCCCTAGGAACTGCAGGATGTTCAGCAGTCTCCCTGGCCTCTACTGACCAGCCCCCACCTCGATTCATGACAGTAGGAAACGTCTCCTGGAGCAAGACCGCCCGCAGCTGAGAGTCACCGCACAGAGGAGAGGGGTCGGGTCCAGGCGTGCACACTGCCGCTTGCTTTGGAAAGAGCTTGACTTCCAAAACAAAAGCAGAATCGTGGGAGGGTCAGAGGAGGTCATGGGGTCAGTGTGGCTCAAATTCAAATGACATGTGGTGCCTTCCCAAGAAAACAAGTTCTAAGGATTCCCAGGGTTGACATAAATTCCTTTGTAAGATTGTTAAATACGAGCGAACGTGAAACTGGGTGTACACAGGCCTGTGACTTCCACAACCACAAAATCAAAACAGGTTCATGATTTTGACAAGCCAAGTATAAAACCAGCACAACTCAAGTTCACAGCATTAACTGAATGAGACAGAGGATGTGACTGGTCACTTGAGTGACCAGTCCTTTCTTTGGGCTGGGCACTGTCCTGTGACACAAATCTCACGACATTGTCTCTTCAAACTCCTGTGAAAACTTGGGGTGTGAACCTCCCATGAGGTCACTTGGCAAACACAGACTTGACTCATAAGGGTCACCTGTGTCTTCCTCTCACTGGCTTGAGGCAGGGAACGGGCCCCACCGTGATCAGGGACACAGAGACATGCTGGCACCTCGAACTCCAAGTAGGACATGAGGAGGGCCCCGGTGGTGCTTGTATTCTTTAGACAATGGGTGTCAAATGGAGAGAATTTCTTACTAAAAATCTTTAAAGTTCTCACAGAGAACTCCCAAAATATATCAGGAGACTCTCAGAGGAGGTCTGATCCTCTTGACAGAAGAGGAGCAAGGCCGAGAGAACTGCCCAGGGGGAAGCGGCTGCAGAGGGGCAGGGCTGGCGGACCGGGCCCTCCACTCACTTGGGGTAGCTAGCGCTCCCTCCTCTCCTCCACACTGTCCTTCCTGCCTGGCACTGTTGCGTTCTGATGTGGGACTGTGCCTAAGATTTGGCTTACTGTTTTAAATGTCCATTCAACCCTTAAAGGTCACTTTTTAAACATACTAAATTCAACTAGGGAGTTTTGTGTCTTTTTTTTGAATCCTCATCTTTTAGTATTTAACACAATGGATAGAAAGCATTTTGCTCACACGCACATAAATATATACAGGTGACTGCAGTGCATCAAACACCAATACCCAGTGTAGTGAGTAATTACGAAGGGAAAACACGGGAAACCACAGGCCGGCCAAGGAACAGAGCGTTTCCAGGGTGCAGAAGTTGCAAAGTAGTCTCTTTGTATCACAAGCCTTCCTTTCCTCTAAAAGTATTCACCCATCCTGACTTTTATTATAACAACTCCTTGCTCTTCTTTAGTTTCACCGTCTCCACACGCACCCTAAGCAGCAGAGTTCAGGTGTGCCCATTCGTGAACTGTCACTGGACCTGGACTCTGCGTCTGTCCCTTTCGCTCAGCATTCAGTTTGCAGCAGGTCACCCCGCTGCCGGACGTGGACCTAGTCTTTATGCAGTCTTCCTCTGCGGGGCGGGCGTTCGGGCTGTCCCCAGCTCAGGCCGTGGGGCAATGCTGCTAGAGACACTGTCACATGGGTCCTGGCCCACAGGCCTACGTACGGGCATTTTCCCCAGTGGCATTTCTTCAATTGTGAGTAGGGTGTGTGAGTCCTCACCCTCAGTAGGTGAGGGCAACTGCTTCCCACAATGGTTGCTTCAACTTGACCTTCACCAAGCGGTAGTTGTTCCCATTATCTGCCACCCTCATTAGCGCTTGTTATTGTCCAACTTCAAAATTTTAACCGATATCTCTTTATGACTTTAATTTGCATTTCCCTGGTTACTAATAAACTGAAACCCCCTTTATCACATTATTGGCCACATGAATTTCCTTTTATGTTAGGTGCTTGTTCAGGTCTTTTGCCATCTTTGTACATTCAAATTTAAATGTTCTTTCACAACAAATCTTATCTCAATCGAGAAACTGCATATGACAGAAAAGTGCGCCCCTCTTCCGGGAGCCTCCATGCACGGGCAAAGACAAACTGGCTAAGATCTGCAAGCTTAGAAGTGATTGTTTTCAACTCAAAACTGCTGGAAATATAAATTAGAGGGTCACAGAAAAGCACCCTCCCAATCCGTTCCCCCTCATCTCCACTTTCCAAATCTAACATTGTTGTGCTGGATTTTGCTCCTCTGTCGCTTCCTCATACTCTCATAGAGAACAGACACACCCCTGTGTAACGCGGTCCTTTGTTAAAATCCCCACGTGCAGATGAGGTCATTTATTATTCTGTTCTGCATCTCCCAGTGCTGCGTGTGGAATGCAGTGTGACGAGTTAGCTGACTGTCAGGGACGGAGTCCTGCCTCTACTGTACATATGAGGTCTGCAGCTGAGAGATGTTACAGTGTGTACATGGCTGTAATTGCTATGCTCATCTGACAAAAAAATAAACAGCTCGCCCAGGCCCGCGCTCTGGCTCGTGCCAGCCTACCTCCTTCGGACAGTGTGTGTGAGCTCGCTGGCAGAGTGCGGCCCATAGAGTCCACCATTACATCAATTATTCAGCGATCTGTGATGTCCTTGTAACAGGAGAACGCCCTATTAAAAAAGTAAATAGCCACACTGCTTACGGGGGCACGTGCCTGCTATTTATAGTCCTCGCAGAAGTTGCGTGGCCAGCGAGCCCCGTCAGGACGCCCTGGTGATGTACAGAGCTGAGGTTCCTTGCGGGGTTTTTACACTAAGCCATTCATTACACGCATCTGTGTGGGTGTGTGATGCATGCACACACCCCAGAGGCCGGCAGGGATGAGTTATTCGTTAGCGCTGTCTCATTTTCTCCTTAATGCTCTGGACACTCAGAAAGGGACAAAGTGACTACGGGTCACTGCAGATTCAATGCGTACCCTGACTGTATCCAGGCAACTGGGTCGCTCCTTTTTTCAAAGCAAACATTTTAGTCTTCTGCTAAAAAATGTTGGGTATCCCTCCCAGAGGAGCAGCAGCCTGGGAGACGGAGCCTCCCCACCTACCTTGCCTTCCCCTCAGGTGCGGGCACAGTGACCTGAAACCGGGCTGGGGGGCAACGCAGCGTGGAGTCAGGGAGGCAGCTTACACGAATTCTCCTTCTGCAAGGGCTGGAAGAGAAATAGACGGGTGTTTACTTTTCCTGGTTTAGTTTTTTTGGCTAGAAAAATATTTTATGATTCTAGAAACATAACTGGTATGTGGACAAAGCAATCAGTTCTCCTTGTGACTGGCTCACGAAGGACAGAATGGTCAGTTAACTACATTATTCACACATGTATGAATAACTATATTGTGCACATGGTCCACGCCATGTCAACTTTGGGGCTGACAACTGCTCAAAAGGTTTTGAAACTGTGCATCAAGGCAGGTCTCAAAAGCAGGCGTTGACGGAAGTCTTGGCACACTGAAAACAAGCGTGGATGGTGAGTGAGATGGAATTATGTGCGGTCGTATTTAAATGTTTCCAACGCTTCACCAGTTAGTTGCTCAGCGGTAAAGAAGCTTCTGAAAAATAAAACACGCGGACGCGGCACAAATGATCGGTAACAGTTCAGAGTTGAAATATTTAAAAGTTACGTTAGCACGGTGAGATTTCACTACCATCTGTCAGAACGGCTAAAACGAACCCATAGTGCTAACATCGACTGCTGGCAGGGGTGCAGAGAAACTGGGTCGGACTGTCCAGATGTCCTTCAGGGGGTTAGCAGTTAAATCACTTGATGCATCCCTGCCTGGGAACGCTGCTCAGCAAAGGCACCAGCCACTGACAGATGTACAACCTGGGCAGATCTCAAGGGAATTAGGCTGAGTGAAAACAGCCAGTCCCCGAAGGCTACATATGCTATGATTCATTTACATTGTGTTCTTGGAACAACAGACTCACAGCAATGGAGAGCAGATCAGGGATTGCCAGGGGCTAGGGCTAGGGTTCGAGGGAGGAGTGGGGTGGGGTCAGACAAAGGGAACATAAGAGAAGGTGACTGATACACAAACATCCACATGTGAACAAACAGCACAGAGCTAAATAAATACACAAATGAGTGCATGTGAGACGGGGGAAGTCTGCCGAAGATCTGGGACTGTACCAACGTGAAGACCGGGGGGAGCTTTGTGCTGTCGTTTTGCAAGATGCTACCACTGGTGAAAATCGGGCAAAGAGCACATGGTATCTCCTTGTATTATTTCTTACCCCTGCATGTGAATCTATAACTATTTAAAAATAGAGTGTTTAATTAAATTTTAAAAGTGAAATGAAACCTGGTATTCTCATGATAGACATCTGTTTACTTTCTGGGGAAGCCCGAAAAAAGAGTTCAAAGTGAAGGAACAAAGGCAGAGGCTGGAGCTATTCTTGCACCTGTGCGTGTGCACACACAGGCGTGCGTGAATGTGTGTGCGCATGTGTGTCTGCCTACCTGTCTGTCGGCACAAGCTTCTGTGTGGAAGAAAGGTATCCGCTGAGGTTATTTTGGGGGTATAGACGCAGTGGGGAGGGAGCTCTTGGCAATGGGGCTCTGTTGTGTACTAGTGAGGAGCTTCCTAGAGGCACAGGGAGGGACAGAGGGCAGCTTCCTACGGGACTCAAGGTCCAGCCACAAGCTTTTAACTTCAGTAGCCCAAAGGTACACCAAGAGATAGAGCTAGAATTACTCCAGCTGCTGGAGCCAAATCTTTTTTTTTTTTCTTTTTTTTACAGATTCAAACCATGGAAAACAGAGGATCATCTTTGGGTGGCTGTGAATGGGACTGTAGTAGTCACCCCAGATTCAACTGTGCTTCTGTTTGGTTACCGAGCTGTAGTCCCACGGACACCCCCTTGGTGCGTGCCTCTGTGTGAGCACCGTGGGATGGAGCCCTGCTCAAACTGGAAACCCGTCCTGAATTTGTAATTACAACACGGCCTTCCCCCTTCGGGTCTCGGTGAACTCAGCTTTAGGATACCCCAAGGGGAAGAAAAATAAGAGTTGGTGAAGAAAGAAAAAAATCGGTGAGTCAGGGCAGGCACTGGAGTCTGTTCGCTTAGATCTTGGGTTAGCTCGATGGACTTTTACCTCCTGGGCTTACCATGGGCCTCAGCGCACCCCGGGGCCAGGTGTGAGGTGAATGGACTCATAAAGCCTCCTGATGGGGTGGCGGAGGGCCTAGGAGTCCAGGACATGAGTGAGAAAATCAAAACAAGATGCACTTAGCTTTCTGTTCAAGACTACAGCTTTCAACACTGATTTCTTAATAGCAGGTCCCAACTGTACCTTACTGGTTTCTTAATCCCACTTCAGAAAGTAAGCAAGTTTCACTGCATCTGTTTCTTAATGGCTCTATTTTTTTTAAAGGTTTTATTTTTTAGAGAGAGGGCAAGGGAGGGAGAAAGAGAGAGAGGGAAACATCAATATGTGGTTGCCTCTCGCATGCCCCCATCCAGGGACCTGGCCCACAACCCAGGCCTGTACCTGACTGCAAATTGAACCGGCAACCCTTTGGTTTGCAGGCCAGCACTCAACCCACTGAGCCACACCAGCCAGGGCTCAATGGCTCTATTTCCAATAATCTATCCTTGTGGTTCATGTGCTGTCCTGCGTTAAAGGACACACGAGGTGCTTTATTTAGGAATCATAAGGGATCTCTGTAGGGCGTTTTCAGCTTGAACAGTAAGGCCTGCTTTTTGTGGCGTACCAGAGTGCGTCAGATGGTCGGGAGAGACAGTGGAAAAAGGGTGATCTCTGGGGCTGGGCAGATCCGTACTTGGAAACTATATCCTCTCATCAAATTATTGAACTCCTTCGAATCTGAACCCCAAAGTGGTTGAAAGCACAGGCTTTAGGGTCGCCCCTCCTGACTGGAACCCTAGCGCCACTGCACACTGCCTGATGTCCTGGATACAACAACCCTGAACGCCCCCAAACTTCATTTCCTTCACCTGTCACATGCATGCAGCAGAGCAGCAAGTTTTCCTACTGTCCCAGCCACGAGCCCTTGGATTTTAGCTAGACACGTGACCTCCTAAATAAAGACCATGTTTTTCCACCTCTCCTGTAGCTAGGCGTGGCTATGCCACTATATTCTGAAACATGTGCAACTTCTGGGAAGCCCTTCAGTGAAGGGCGTGCGAGCTTCGCCACCTCTTCTTTCACCTTGTTTCCTGGAAGGCAGACATGAGAGCTGGCGCCTCAGCAGTTACCTTAGACCACACCGGTGCGTGGCACGCTCTCGGGATTGAAACGGAGTTGGAAGCTACAAGAAGAGGCTGTCTGTGAACAACATACACTTTTGGAACTTACTGTAAAATTTGATACGCGAGAGCAGAACTAGTGTGTTTAAGCCACTGTTCCTTCGGGCGCTGTTTCACACGTGGGTGATCCCAATCCTAACTAATACAACGGGGACAACAGCTACCAAATGACATGCGTGAAAGAGGCAGAGTGAGGACCCCCCAAATTTCCCTCCACCAAGGCAATGGTGAGGAAACTGGCGGAAGTTGTCGGTGTCAATTTTTTCAAAACTCTGGAAATGGACCGTAAGCTTTCCGGTTAGCCTCTTTATTCGATTGGTAGACATTTACTCAAGAAAACCACTGAGTCTCAGTAAGAACAGCAAATTTTGTGGCATTTTAACATGACCCCTTCCCAGCTCCACAGTGGCCTTCTAAACTGACAGTCCTCAATCTCGGGGGAAACTGGAAAGCTGCCAGCCGCTGGAGAGGGCGAGGCCAGGCTGGAGCACCTTCGGACCCTCACTACCCAGGAACATGCCTCAACCTGCCCAGGGGCCTCCTCAGAGACGGCACTGGCAACCCATCTTTGCTGGGCTTGTCTTAGCGCTCCCCCAGTGCCAACAGCAGTTACCCTGGGGTGCTTGTTGGGAAAAATTAGAGGTACTATTAACTTTACAACCATTGGCAGTGAAACAACAGACTAACCCCAAAGTTAAAAGGAAAAGCTGGAGAATAAAATATTTATAAGGGCTTTGAAAACCTCTACCACATTCCGGGGAATCTACAAGGCCACAGGCACATGCTGGGCGGGGTGCATTCCCAGGGCCGTGTGCACGTTCAGGGAGGACCTGAGAAGACCCAAGCTCTCCCCTCTGGCTGACCGGGAGGCTCTGAAAAGTAGGAAGTAAAAGCTACGGCAGAGCTGCCGGCTGCCTGGTTCCGTGCTGGAGGTGGCCTCCAGCGCTTACGCAGAACCCTCGGTGGCGCCTAGGAGACTCACCGGTTCTGGGTGTTTAAAGAAACCTCCGTGCAATCGTTGGCTCCCCGCGAAGCTACCTACGCAGAAGCTTCAGGGGCCACACACAAGAAGGAAAAAGGACTTAGTTCAGAAAAGCCCCCTGAACAAACAGCAACTGCAAAACAAACCTGGGAGGGTGGAAATTTTGATTTCCAGAGTTACCACATTATACTATTTAAAAGGCCTGGTTTTCAACCAAAAAAATTACCAGACCAGTAAATAAACAATAAACTAGGGCTCATACACAAAAGCACAGTCAATAGAAACTGTCCCTGAAAAAGCCCAGGTACTAGACTTACTAGACTCATTAGACCAAGACTTTAAGTCAACTATTTTAAATATACTTAGGGCACCAAAAGACATCATGTCTAAAAAACTAAAGTATGAGGATTACATAGCCCCAGATAGAAGTTATTTTTAAAGTACCAAATAGAAATTCTGGTGCTGAAAAATTTCCAAGGCGAGCACAGAAGATGTGAACAGGGGGAAGGAAAAGTCAGACAACTTGAAGAAGGGACAATTCAAATGATCCAGTCTCAGGAACAGAAAGAGAAAGGGGCTGCGTTGAACAGAACCGCAAAGGCTTGGGTGGAACACCATTGAATGCACCAGTATGCGCATAACTGAAGTTCCGGAAGGACACAGAAAAAGAAAGGGCAAATGAAAATTTGTAGAAATAACAGCTGAGAACTCCCCAAATTTGGTGAAAAACATAAACCTACACACCCAAGAAGATCAACAAACTCCACAGTAGTGTAAATCCAAAATATTCCCACCTGGACATAGTAAAAATCAAAGTGCCAAAAGCCAAAGGCAAAAGAGAACCTTGAAAACAGTGAGAGAGAAGGAACCCAACAGCTGCGGGGGACCCTCCATGAAACGAACAACTAAACACTCCAATTAAAAGGCAGGCACTGGCACGATGCACAAAAATAAACCAACACGATACAACCATGTGCTCTATATTCAGAGGGACATTTTGGATCCAAAGACACAAGCAGGCTGAGGGTAAAACGATAGCAAAGACATACCACGTCTACGGAGCCAGAGTGACCGTACCGATTCAGAGAAAACATTATACTAATTCATCATACTCCGTCACACCAACGTATAACAAGACTGTGAGAGAAGAGAAACATTTTATGATAAAAGGTCAGTCCATCAAAAAAGACACAACAATTCAAAACACATCAACAGAGTGCCAAAACACACGAAGCAAAAAGGACAGAATGGAAAGGAGAAATAGACAATTCAGCAATAATAGTTGGAGGCTTCAGTGCCTCACTTTCGATAACAAATATAAAACTAGACAGACGAGTGACAAGGAAGGGAAGACTTCACACATGGTAAGCTGACCAGACGTAACAGGTACCATAGAACACTCCACCCAGTAACAGCAAAACGCCCACGCTTCTAAAGTGCCCACGGATCTTTCTCCAGGATAAGACCCTATGTTTGGCCATAAAACAAGTCTCAATAATATTAAAAGGGGTGAAACCATACAAAGCACATTCTTCAACCACAATGAAATAAAATGAGAAACCAGTCACAGAAGGAAATTCAGAAAATTCACAAACGTGTAGAAACTATACAACATATTTCTAAATAACCAATAGGTCAAAAAAATAACAAGAGACATTAGAATAAAGATTTTGCTGTGGATGAAAATGAAAAACACTAAATCCTCTGAGATGCAGCAGAAACAGGGCTTAGAAGGAAATTTTAGCTGTGAATGCTTACATGAAAAAAGATCTCTAGTCAATTCCCACCTTAAGAAATTAGTAAAAGGAGAGCAAAGTAAATCCACAGGAAGCCAAAGGAAAAAAGCAATAAAGATTAGAGTGAAAACAGAGAAGAGAAAGTAGATAAAATCAACAAAACTGAAGCTGGTTATTAAAAAAAAAAAAAAAAGACACACCTTTAGCTACATCAACCAAGACAGGAAATAAAGAGATAAAAGCTCAGATCATTACTACTGGGGTGACAAAGGGATCGCCCTGACCTTAGGGAAATAAAAAGTCTGTAAGGGAATACTACAAACAACTATATTCCAGTTGAGATCATTCCAGATGAAATGCACAAATTCCCACAAGACACACACTCCCAAACTGGCTCGAGAAGAAACAGAAAGTCTGACGAGACCTACGACAAGAGACAGCATTAGCAATGAAAAATTTCCCCACAAAGAAGAGCCGTGGACCAGATAGCTTCACTGGTGAACTCGACCAAAAGTTTCTAGGAGAACTAACACCAATCTTTCATAAACTCTTTCAAAAATAGGAAGAGGAAAGAATACTTGCTAACTCATTCTGTGAGGCTAGGAGTATCCTGAATGCTAATACCAGACAAAGGCATTTGCAAGAAAAGAAAAATTCTCAACAAAATACTCGCAAACTGAATCCAGCAACATATAAAACAATCATATTAAATTGCATTACATATCACACACCATGTATCACATTCAATGACGTAGTAAACGGATAAAGGCCAGCATACCCTAAGTACTCCCTAAGTGTTCATTTCTCTCCTGTTTTTCCCCGACTGTGACAGAATTGCCACTGCTCACCAAGCTGGTCTCCCTTCCCTACGTGCAGTCCACGCTCACAGTCTCTGGCTCTACACTTGCAAATCTGCCGACTTGCCGAAATTGACCCGTAGCCCCCAGCGGTCATCCACGGACACGGGCAGGCAGAGAAAGTTCTGAGTCGTGTGACAGGCATAGTCCCAGCTGAGGTCAAACAGAGCATTGTCTTGCCTTCTCATTTTGGTTCTTGTATTAGAAACAAGTGTCCTTTTGGGGGACTATTTAGTGACATTTTTCACATTTTTGTACTTTTTGGTGGTGATGTCACTCACTGCTCAAATGCTTCCCAAGTGCAACGCTGAAGTGCTGTCCAGGGCTTCCAGGCAGAGGAAGGCTGTGAGGAGCCCCACGGAGAAGACACGTGTCAGACGGGCTTCATTCAGGCACGGGCCATAGTGCTGTCGGCCATGAGCTCAGTGTCACTGGGTCAACAATGTATATTCAACAAGGTGTCTTCAAACAGACCCACCCATGTAACCAATTCTATAACTATCCGTTGATGAAAACGCTGTGTCCAGAGCCCCGCAGGAACCTGACTGAATCTCCCCTGGGAGCAATGGCTCAGAACTCCCGAAATCAGCGTTGGCGATGCCATCATAGACCATAGCTGCCACAAACAACAAGAGTCAATGCGACACGTACCCTGCTGTGGCAGAGTACAACACATGGCCACACCATCAAGAGACTGCTTCCCCACACTGGAAGCGGGGCTGGCCTTTGGCTGCCCTTGGCCAACAGAATATAGCAGAAAGGTTGTGCAAGCTCAAGAGACCTTGTAGCTTTTGCCTTTGTCCCCTTGGCCCTCGGAGCACTGTCCTGGGGCTATCATTAGGAAGTCAGCTGAGCCTCCTGGAGGATGCGATGCCACCTGGGGAAGGAAGGCACCTTGGCCGACAGCCACACCGACTGGCAGGCACGTGCATCGAGGACTTCTCGGCCCAGCCAAACCTCCAACCCAATGCAGCTGTGTGAGGACGCCCCAGCCAAACCAGCCAAGAAGTGGCCCAGCCTACTCACCAAAAACACGAGAAACAAGATACTATGTCATTAAAAGCACAAGTTCCAGGTGGCTTATTTTACAGGAACCAGTGACTGCGACACCGGCCTGCTCGGATCACGGCAGCCCCAGGACTTGTGCTTGCAGATGAAATACTACACGTCATCCCCAAGGGGGAGGGTCTCTTTGCTCTCCCTTGCTCCTTCCTGGCTGAGGCGGTCAGGGGAGCATGTGTTATTGAGGAAGAGCCGCAGAAGGAAATGCTAAATCAGCATGTGAGGGTGGCCGCCCCGGATTGCTGCCCACAGCTCCAGCAGATAGGGTGTGAGCTATAACCTTCCGCTGCGTAATCCTCTGACTTGGGGGCTATCGGTCACCACAGCAGATCTAGCCCATCCTGATCCATCCAGTGGGAATAGCAGGGCTGCGGATGTAAACAGACTCTGTCTACGCAGGGCATCTTTCCCACTCTACCAAGAATCTCTAGATTTATCTGGGAAAAGGAATTTAGACTTGATAGCTCAGCGCGGAGTTGGCTGTCCAGGGTTAAGGACACACACTAATCAGCCTCTTTGGATCTACTCATTCTATACACGCTGGTTGGTGTCTTTACCAGGTTATCGTACAGAAGACATTCTTGGACCACCCTGGTGCTAATCTGATAGTCTTCGGAGAACAAAGAGGTGATCCCGAACCAGGTCAGGAGATATAGCATGCCGAAGAGAACAGAACACCGGTCAGCTGACCTTGCTGTCTTTGCTGAGCTGTGTCCCATTATCACAGTCAAGTTCACCTTACAGCTCAACTGGCTTGCAGCAATTTTCTCATGTGTCAAGTGAAATGAGAAGTCAAATGTGCCCTGAAATCTAAATGGCAGCTGATTTAAAAAAAGAAAAGCCTTGGTCCCTTAAAACAGATGCTATATTACTGTCATGTAAGACCTAGTTACCTTCCCTGCCTTTGATATGTGAATGCACAACATATGCATATATATGAATAGGAATAAATATTTGCATCTTCACTTTTTAAAACACACACACACACAACTGAGTTACTTCTAAAGGTGGGGTCCTGCGTGGGGGCAGACACTGGGTAGGTCTGCATGTTTGTGCTCTCCCCCCAGATCCATGTTAAATCCTATGCCTGGTGTGACGGCATTCGGAGGCAGGGCCTCTGCGAGGTGATGAGGTCGTGAGAGCCGAGCCCTTGTGAATGGGGTTGGTGCCCCTATAATAAAAGAGGCGCCAGAGAGCTCTCTGTCCTCTTCTCTCACGTGAGGACACAGGGAGGAGCCTGTGACCTGGAAGAGGGCCCTCCTCCAACCCTGCTGGCACCCTGGTCTCAGACTTCCAGACTCCCGAACTGTGAGAAATAAATTTCTGTTGTTTATAAGCCACCCGCTGTCTGTGGTAGTTTGTTATAATATCTGAATGGATTAACACGAGCACTTGATGTATTTTAGCACAAAACGCCCTTGGCTTTATGAGGTGGGTGTGGAGAACAGGACCAGTAAAACGGCGTCGGTCCCATCCGGAGAGCAGCAGGCACATAAAACAAAGTGGAGTCACTCGTGCCAACCAGGACGGCGGCCAGTCAGCCATGACACTTTGGCTCCAGAGGGAAACTACCTAAGTCAGAGCAGACACATCTGGCAAAGAGACACACCTAAGATACCTGCACAGGTGAGCAGAACAGCTGTGTCTGCAGAGCGAAACCACCCCCAGATAAGACCCTGGGGAGATTCCCCACTTGGCAGCAAGGGGGCCAAGACACTTATCAAGAGACCCAGAAGGGTGGAGCCCTCCACTTTCCAGGTACAACTGAGGCAGGGTCCCGGCCACTGCTGAGACAGCCGAGTTCCACACCCCAGAGCGCTGCTCCATGCCACCCTGATCTCCCCTGGCATCGGCCGCCAGAGGCTCTGCCCTGCTGGACTGAGGACTTCGTCTGCCCTGCTGCCCACCTGGCTCTGGGGATCCTTCCTTGCAAGACGCCGACGACTCCCTTGCCCACCATGCTGTGTCCCTGACCCACAGACTGAGACTCTGGGACTCGGGTTCGTTATCCCCCATCGACTGCTGTGAGTGTGCTGTATCCCTCTCAGACGGTTAGAGAGTGAGAGAGGATGTTCATGTGTGTGATGGTCTATTCTGAGTGAACCTGCATTCAACAGAAGCTGAGTGAACAGTGTAGTTACTGTGTGTGACTCTCGTCTACTCCTTGGTGTCGGGCTGCTCAGCAGGCAGCTTGGTGGGGAGTTGCCCCGCTGATTTAAAGGAAAAACAGTATCACCAACATGCGCTCCAGACAGTGGGGCTGTGTTAACAAACGGGGAGATTTTCACTGCTGAGGAAGTGGGCTTAGGTCTGGCCATTAGATGGAGGGTGGACTTACACGTGAGACAGGATAGGGCTGGGGGGCCGAATCGTATTTGACAAATTTTGGATACATTTGAACTAATGATGAATGCCATTATTCCGTATTGTGGTCCACATCATTAGCTGCTTCAGATGGGCATCAATCAACGTGAGCATTTAAACCAGTGGAAGAAGCAGGTATTTCTGACTTCCTCTAGAATTTACTCCACCCGGTGGGAATTCACCATCTTTTCTGCAGAACAAGAAGAGCCCCTTCCTGAGGCTGCAATCCCAGCCTTGGTAACCACGTAACTCATTTTCCAGAACTGCCTGGTCCACAGTTTCCATCGGCTCGCTACATAATTCTTCCTTCCCCAGCTACGCCTTGATCTACAGTTCTGGGTTTTGTGGGTCAAGGGTTCAACTGAGCCTAACCAGAAAAAATGGATTTGAATTAGAGTTAAAAGAAGAATGATCTGGAGCAGATGTAAAGGAGAAATTCTTGATCAACATTTATCTTCAGATTCGGGGACCAGTGCTCCTATGATCTGGGCCAGCCACAGACCACCTCTCCAATGAAATCTCCAGTTTGTGACTGGCACAGGACTGTCCCCATTTCACCTTGTGCCCAACTAGTCCCACCCCACTTCTGCCACCCCCCGCCCCACACACACCCCTACTGACTCTGAAAGCACCACTTAGTGACATAAATGTGACTGCTTCTTTCATGGGGACACAAGGGAGAACACATGCACATCACACAGTCACACTTCACCCCCTTCACACCTCTGCTCTTTCTCCCAAGGCCCTCCCCCAAACTCCTCTTCTGCCCCTCTAGTCCCTGCTGACTCCATTCCCATCCCCCAGGTCCACTAGCAAAATGCCACCACCTGCACAGGCCCCACAGAAAAGCAGAAACCAGCAGAGCAACACTCAGCACAATCAAAGGCCCGGAGTTACTGGGGCTGGCCATCACGCCTCTGGGCACCGAGGTGAAGGGGGCAGCTCAGGCACTCCCACTCCAAGGAAGCCCCCAAACAGGAGGCTGATTTGGGAGAGACCCTGGACCTTTCTTCTGCACTGAACTCTGGGGCAGGTCGTGGCATCCCAGGGCTCTCTCCCTCGACCAGCTAGGAACCATTGGTTTGGGGCTCCCCTGCACTCGAGGCCGGAAGCTGGCCGCGTGGTCTAGGTGGGCCGCTAAGGGCTGCCTGGCCCTGGGACTGGCTTTCCTGGTGAGTTAAAGCGCCCGTGTTACCAGAACACGAGCACCCAGAGGCCAGGCCACTTTCCCTGGAGATATAAGCTCTTGTGCGTGTGTGCAGATGTATGCCTGTGTGTCTGTGTGTGCACATAAGTGTGCACGTATGTTTGTTAAAAAACGACAGCGGTGTTCACCAGAAAATACTGGGAACTAGAAGACGGTTTCCCATCGTGCTCGCCTCGGACTGACTCTTCTGGGCCTTGGGCAAACCACTCAGCTGTTTCGAACCTCCGCCTTCACTGTAAAGTAGACACGGCTGCCCTGGCCGGTGTGGCTCAGTTGGTTGGAGCGTCACCCCATAGACTGAAAGGTTGTGGGTTTGATTCCTGGTCAGAGCACATGCCTCGGTTGTGGGTTTGGTCCTGGCGGGCAATGTGCAAGAGGCAACTGATTGATGTTTTCTTCATATCGATGTTTCTCTCCCTCACTTCCCCTCTCCCAAATCAATGAGTGTTTCCTTGGGTGAGGATTTTTTAAAAAGGGATATGGCCTTCCCACTTCGTAGGGGTTGAGGCAATGCCTTGGAAAGGGTGGTGTGGGGGGTGGGGGGTGGGGGAAGAAGCTAAGCAAGGAAACGAACAAGCGGGCCAGCCCTTCCTTTCAGCCTGAATGGAGCGACCCCGGGTGCAGCACGGGCAGCCTTCCCTGGGGCCAGCCCTGTGCCTCCCCGCATGCCGGTACTTGTGGCCAGCTTACTCACTGTTTCAAAAGAAAGCTTTTTTTCCCAGATTGTGAAACTGACAGCGTAGCCCTAGCCAACCAGGACCCTGAGATAGGTGTCAGCATTCTCCCCAATGGGGTGCTAAGGGGGTGTGTTTCAAGGGGCAGATGAGCTTGAAGGAGCAAAGGTGTCGGTGGCCAGGACTGGAGGGACACGTGCTACAAACACAGCTGGGACCAAGCCTGAGAAGGTCCAAGAAAGCAGGCAGAAGGGTCTCAAGAGCAATGGTGGGCGGGCGGTGCTCAGGAAAACGCGGGGAGTAGTGCGCCCCCACCCCACACAGCGCAGGGTCTTAGAAGCGTCTACGCATTCCCTACACCACACTGACTTCCCAAAGCAGCCCGTGGTGCACGGCACTGACGTCATGGAATCGCCCCTCGGCTCAGAGGGGAAGTGCTCTCACAGGGCCACAGAGCAACTGTTACAGATGGCAGGGGAATGGGGTGGTGTGGTCTGTAAAGTGAGCACATCGGGACTTTCGGCCTCACCACTTCTCTGTGTTGCTAAGGACAGACGGAGTCCAGACGGGGGAAACATCGTAAATGGCACCTGGAAATCCAGCGGCACCTCCGTCTCAGTGAGAAGGTAAAGAGTAACTTCCTCTTTCAAATCCCTAACTCCTCGTCCACTGACCCACACCCAGCCGACCTGTCTCCCTGGTCTGCTGGACCCCCTGTCCCTGCCTCAGCCGCTGCTCCCAGCAGCCCTGGGGGAATGCAGGGCTGCTGACACCAGACCAAACCTTAACCAATGAAATGTGGGCACAGGGTCTGGCGTCCCCAGAGACGACCTGGAGAGGCCGGGTGACACCGCTCAGAACGGTGGGGGGATTAACCCTCGGGGAGCGAACCTAGACCGTGAAAGACAGAAGATGGAAAGAACACACATAAATTCCTGCGCTTGCCCCCCCCACTCTGAAGGGTGGCCGGGCCGCTTGGCCCCCCAGAAGACACACAGCGTGACCCAGACAAAGGCTGTGGTGTTTTCCTGAGGAGCTGGAGCTGGCTTGTGTTTGCTGCGCTCCCTCCTGCCTCACCCTCCACCCACAACACACTCTTGCTGCCTTGATATCACACCTCGCAGTTAAGCCTGGCCCAAACTTGGCCACACATACTTCTTTCCGGGGAGTTAAGATAATCACTTTGACCCAAATTCCCGCTTCCTACCTCATCTGTAGAAGGATCCTGGAATCTCTGTGAAGTCCGCGGCCTGAGGACCCGTGGTGCAAATGAGCGGGATTTAGCTGGGGTCCCTCCTCTGGGCCCCGCCCTCCGCCAGGTGCATCGCGTGAACTTGAAGCCAGCAGAAGGTACATTCCTCAAGTGAGGCTCTCTGGGTGCAGTAGCTTGCTAAGGCGCATGGGTCCCACCTGCAGGGATGGGGACTTCATTAATACAAAAGGACGAGTCTGTCTGTAAGGGAAAGAGCAGCTTCAAGTTCGAGTCTATAGAATCAGCAAGCCATTTAGATCCAGAAATGACCCGCGTCCCTAAAATGAGAGGGACGCTCTCCCTGCTAAATACCAAACAGATGGAAAAGAAAAGCAGCTTTCACACTTGTAATTGACAGCCCATTGTGCACATCATCAAAATTTAAAAAAAGAGCCCCAGGGTCGGAAGCCCAGGCAGAGTCGAGCAGTTCGAACACCTCGGGAAAGGGAGCACTGGGCATGGCAGCTGCAGGCGTGGGCACTAAGGGGATCTGGGGCCCAAAATACCACCCTTCGGGATCAGCTGTGGTTTCCACTCTCTGTCCTCCCCCAGGAATCTGTCACACCTCACGTTTGGTAACTTCATGAGGCAGAGGCCAAGGAGAGGCCGTGTTTGAGGCCAGGGCGCAGCTGTAACCCGAGTGCTCGAAGGGAGTGGCCCTGAGGGTTGCTGTCAGGGCAGCAGAGCCAGCTGGAGCTGGCAGGAGGGGAGGGAGCCCAGGACACCTGCCTTGATGTGGGAGAGCCCACGTCCTCCTGGAGAAGCCTGGACGGGGACCTGCACCCCGCTGGCTCCCTCCCTTCCCCAGCCAGGCATGGCCCCCCTTGAACCCTGCTCCTCCCTCTGTCCCTGGAGCCCATCTCCTCCTCTTCCTCTCTCTGGCGGTGCCTTCTGTCACACATGTTGCAAACCCATCTCCTGGCCCCCAGCTTTGCTTCCCTGGAAACCAGTCTTCTGCATGGTCTGAAATCAAGGCACCGGAATCATGGGGATGAGGTGGGACGGGCTCAGAGTACACATTCTCAGGCCCCAGCCTGGCCTGGGGAATGAGCTGATCTGGGACAGGCTCAGGAGTCTGTATTTTCTAACTAGCGCTCTGGGGGGTTCTCCTGCAGGTTAAGTCCTCCTGCCCCTGGCTGCCCGTCTAATCGTGTTCAAACACAAGCTTGCTCATCTCTCCGCCTCGGTTTAGGTTCTGGGACAGGGGTGGGCGGGTGTGTCTAGATATGCCAGATGCTCTGCCTCCTCTCCTCTTCCTCGAGCCCAGGCTCCACAGAGCAGGCAGAGCAATATCTGACAAATGTAAGCCCCTGTTACAAATGTCACCACTTCCCTACTTCAGGTCTCCCAGTGACTTCCCTTTCCCCTTGGATGAGAATCCAAGAGAGAATCCAAGAGTCTGGCCGTAGCCTGGAGGCCACATGATCTGGCCTCCGTGGCTCCTCCACCCTCACCTCCTGCTCTCTGTGTTCACCCTCAAATCCACTGAGGTCCTTCCTGCCCCAGGGCCTTTGCACTTGCTCCACCGGCAGCGCTCTCCCCCAGCCTCCCGGAGCTTCCCATAGCTGGCTCTTTCCCTGCTCACATGTCACCTTGGAGAGGCCTTCTCTAATCACCTATTTACATAGCCCTCCTGTCCCCCCAGAGCCCTGGGCCCCCTCCCTCGCTTCGTTTTCCACAGCAAGATCGCCATCTGCCCTCTCACACAACCGTTTACCAACCTCCTTGCAGACTGTCTGCTCTGACCAGAACGTCAGCTCTGCAGGCCAGGGACCTGTTCTCCTGGTTCCTGGGCGTGTCCCCTGACTCAGCCTGGCGCCTGACACGTAATTAATGCTGCAGAAACGCTGACTGTGAGCAAATGAATCCGGACCTTGAAGAGAGGTGGCTTAGGAGGTAGGCCATGGAGGTGGCGCATCCATCTGCACGCTTGGGTGCGAGAGAGAACCAGACCTCAGGGCTCAGACAGCTGAGCAACGTTTCCCGGTAAAGGCGTGCGTGCTAGTCACCAGCGGTGGGTGTTCTTCTCGGCCACCTTTCCCACTCTGTTTCCTTTGAGTGCCCAGCGGGCCCCCTCTCTGGTTTCTCCAGGTTCCTTCTCATTTGAACCTGTTTCCTCTCCTTCTTTAGTGTTCTAAAGCCCGTCACGTAGATGAGAGTGGGCCGGCGCTTCGTGTGCCGTCAAAAAAGCCAGACCCTAACCTGCCTGCTGACACTCAGGGAGAGCTTTCCTTAGTTATTATCAAAAGTTCAAGGTGCTTTTTCTTTTTCGGCTATTTATGAGCATAGCACAGTTACTACTCAAATGAATTTGGCATTAAAAACCTTGTTAAATGATACAATATATTTATGTAACTCCTTTGTTAGACAGTCTCAAACCACGTCAGACGGGAGGGTCAAAGGGAAATCAGCTGCCACTTGATACCTCAGCAGTTTTCTCTCTGAGTTTAAAATTCCTGCTTGTCTGCAATGCCATGGGCTTCTCCAACTTGCCGTTCTGCAGCACCAGACTCTTAATTAAATGAACGCCATTGCTACAATGCTGATGAATCAAATGAGCGTTTGCCCATGAATTGAAAGTGCTGCCTTGTTAATAGCTTCCCTCAGGTTGTGTTACGAAACCGTCAGTGTTTTTGTCCTTGCCAATAAATACCGAGTTCCAGTCTGGAAACGAGCACGCTCCCTAGGCCGTGGTCCCCGAGGGTGGCCTGCAGACCTGCCAGTGCCCTCCCCTCGTTCCCATGACAATACAGGACAGCAGTTAATTGGTTAGAAAATCTCATCTTGTTCGATTTTAGTGAAACTCACCAAACTCAGATCAGCTGAGAGATGAAGCTGGCCTTGAACTTACTCAAACCGGACAACTGGTAATATTAAAAACACGTCAGATAGTAAACTCCTTAAAGGCAGAGAGCCTGGTGTACCTTTCTTTCCCAAGTGGCATCCCAAGTACCCCAGTTTTCTCATCTGAAAAATGGCCACAGCCCTAGTACCGGACACCTCACAGGCCTGCTGTGAGAGCTAAAGGCTCGGGAAGCACTCCACCAAGGGCCTCACTTGCACTGGACACGCCGCAGATGTAACCTGTCATTAGGCTTGAAAGCCCCCCCCCCCCATAATTACTGCTTGACGAGGATGAAATGCAATTTGCTTCCTTTCAACTCCTCAGAACGCTCCCCAGGTCCTTCCAAGAAGAGATCCTGTTCGGCCTCCTTCAATGAATGCGTGACTCATTCATGACTCACAGCTCCATCCGCACACCGACCATTATTGTGCTAGAACCCTTTTAAGAGCTGATTTCTTAATTAAGCCTAACATCCCCCTTACGCTGTTGTTAGTCCTCTGAATTTTCTTGGGAAAGCTTTTAAGCAGTGCCTACCCATGTACATGTGCCCACGCTTTAAGTTGGGGGCATCTGAAAGAACGGAGTCTTGCCGTGTTTGAATCAGTACAACAAACGGAACGGTCACCACGAATAGTGCGTGTTTGAGGTGGACCCTGTGACCGTCTCAGTCCCAAGCGGCCGCCTGTCTCCCCGAGCCGCCCCTGCGGCCGTCAGCTCCCTGGTCAACACTGTTTCCATCTTGAACGGAGTCTCTGGATTCATTGCACTGCCCTGCAGTTTCCACTTTGGTCTTTGTCACTTGTTTGTTTAGAAAGTCCCCGTGGTTTTGCTTTCCAGCTTAGGCATTTCATTGTTTTGGTGACTTGTCTCTTGGCTCCGGAGAGGTGACAGCGACAGCAGGACGAGAATTAAACAGAGCTCCGAGGGACTGAGCTGCCCAGACGTACCTGGGCTGCCTCGGCCGTGAGTGGGGCTGGAGAGAGAGACTGATGGACGCCCACACCCCCACGCAGAGAGCCTCCCTCGCCCCTCCCGGCAAGCCCGGCCACCGGTGCCCATAAGGTGCCCCTAGCTCATTGCCTTTCAAGTCCTCAGAGCAACAGGAGGCTGGAAAGTCCATTTCAAGGGCAGAGTCCTTGGCTTCCTTGGAACTCCAGTCTAGAACGAGGTGGCCACATGGAGATGGTCCTGGTGCCCAGCCTCAGCCCAGCCCCTCCTCTTCCCACCAGGCTCTGGCTCCATGAAAAGTCTCACGTGCAGGCATGTGGACACCCAGCTCTGTGTCCAAACTCTCAGACGCCCTGCAAATAGTTGCCCCTTGGCCATTCCATGAACTGGCAACATGGTCCACCTGGGGAGGACAGACCTACGTGGCCGGGGGTACCTGGAGAACGGTCTAGAAGGTGGGTTGTGCCGCGCTGGGGCCGGAATTCCTCTTGCCTGGATCGAAAGGCACTCTCATCAGGCGTCATCATTGTTCCTGCTGAACACGCAGCCCCGGATCCCAAACCGGGTATCAGAGAAAGAAGTTGGGTCACATGTAAGAGGGGACGAATACAAGTCTTTGAATGGAACGCTCTTCTGGCAGACCTCACTTTGCCTCCCATCTTACTTTGTGAGGCCCTCGAAATGAGGGCAGCTGTGTAAAGGCTGCCCCTCCCATG
Organism: Macrotus californicus; assembly: GCA_007922815.1. Taxonomy (NCBI): domain Eukaryota; kingdom Metazoa; phylum Chordata; class Mammalia; order Chiroptera; family Phyllostomidae; genus Macrotus; species Macrotus californicus. The sequence continues at coordinate 68,456 of VMDR010001509.1, read as the reverse complement.
ATCTGCCATCACCACGGGTGCGGAAACAGTTCCCGAAACGTTCGGATGAACCAGCTCTACCACGTTCAAGTGCCACGGAGGCTTCAGAAGTCTCAGAAGCAACCCGTTTTGTCTGCAAGAGGCTGCTGGGTTGTGTCTGCACCTCACAGATGCCGCCTGCCTGGCCTTCCCAGCAGGACCGGAACTTTCCCCAGTCATTGGCGTGGTGCTGTGACAAGTGACAAGCCAGAGAGGCAACGTGTTACATTTCTCTGCCTCCAAGCCCCTTTCTGGGACTTAGGGAGCGGTTCCCCAGGGCTCTCCATAGGCCCTTGTGGTCCCCGAGGCCAGAGCTTGCCCTCTGTACTGTCCATCACTGACTGCAGGGCCCACTCCCTCTGTGGCCCGGGGCATGAACTGGCCTCATGCGGCCCTGGAATGAAAGCGGAGAGGAGGGACACACAGGTTTTTTGACTCTTCGAAGCAGCAGCTGCACGAACGACCCGTGCTGAGCCAGTCGAATGAGTCTTGAAGAGTCAGTGCCCTGGGCCCAGAGCGCTCCTGCTCCGGTCCCTTTGTGTGGCCCTCTCGTGGGGACCTGCCCAGCCAGTGGGGTCCCTGGAGAGCCCGGGGCTGCCCCAGAGCGGGTTCTCTGTGGCGGGCAACTGCGGCACAGAGGGTCCCAGCAAGCTCAGCCCCTTCGGACAAAGAAATGGATCACCTCTCCTGAAGCCCCCTTAACTGTCGGGGGGAGACACCAAATTTAACGTTACAATCGCTAGAAAATGACCGACATGTACACCCCCAGGCTTCTAGAGGGTTCTAGATGCATCTGGGGTCAGTGATGACCCTTTTTCCAGTTGTCCTGCCTCACACCAAACCCGCTGCCCTCACGGAGTTGGGCGAACCGTCCTTTCTCACGGAGAGGAATGGGACAGCCAGTGTTGGGGACGCGAAGTCAGAGGAAGGTCTGGGCAGGGCCCTGCATTTACTGGGAAGGTGAAGAGACCGTTTCCAGTTCTCGCTTCTCTCTCCCAAGCGCACAAACGAGGGGCCGGCCCGGCCCAGCGGCTGCTTTCTGTCTGCGAAGCGCTGAGGGCCCAGCTCGAGCCGCCTCCCTTGTTAATGTTCTGCCATGAGCCCTTCCTGGGCTGTGTGTCCCCCCCAAACCCCAGGGTTATTAGAGGGCAGCCAGCAACAGGGAAGGTGGGGTGGCTGTGCTCTCCCAAACCCCGTCCCTCAGATTATCGGAGCGATCATAAAATACTGCTCTTCAAAATGCCGTGATAAAGCACCCAGCTGATGACTCTGTACAAGTGGTCCATTTTTAGGATGGAGGGCTGAGTTAATGAGGGAAAAATAAACGCCAGAGAAGTGCACTTTAAGTTCTAGTAAATAAAGAAATTTAGGCCTTTTCTATTTTTTTCCTTCAACCCCCTCTCCCTAAAACCAGCCCCTCTAATTCCATGAGGAATCTAAACAATCAAACTGATTGGCAGCTCTGAGCTCTGAGTGCAGGAGGCTCAGGGAACTGGGGGCGGGCCCGGTGGGGGCGGTTCAGGCTCACATCTGAACTTCTGCACTTAAGGAAAGAGCGCAGGGCGGCAGAACGCAGATTCTATGAGAATGGCTAGAAAATGAAGATTTCGGCTCTCACAGAATTTGCCCAACGCTGCACAACGGTCCAAAGGCTCCTAAAAGTCCAGGGTCCCAAAAACTGGTGCCGAGCTGGTCCCCTGACAGTCTGGCTCGACACCCCAGAGAACTCAAGGGGAAAACACCCGGACATGGGCACTGGAAGCTGGAAAGGCTGAGGGTAGGGGACAGAAGGCTGCAGGAAGCCTGAAGCCACAGAGAGCCCGAGGCGGTGGTGGGACAGCCGAGTCCCAGAGGCTCCGCACCGCACGGTGGCCCCTCAAAGCTCTGGCTTCTCCAAGGGTGGCCTACTCTCCACACCTCAGAATCAGCTAGGGGCGTGTTAGACATGCAGCTTCCTGGGTCCATCCTCCTCTTCCTGAGCCAGGGCCTTGAAGAAGGAGAAGGCAGACTCTGCACACCGCCCAGGGGCACAGTATTCGGACGCTGCTCTCCGCGTCCTCTTTGACGGCCAGACAATAAACCTTTATTAGGAGCTTGCTGCGCCAGGAGAAGCGCACTGGGAGTGGTGTGGACGTGCCAAAGAGGCAGACGGCGGTTTTGTGCCCTGAGGTGCCAGGTCTGCTCTCAGCTTCCCCTCACAACGTTCACAGGGAGCGCCAGGGCCTCAGCTGCCCTGTGCCTCTTCCCACAGGGAGAGAACCACGCGTACACTGGCTAAAGGGTTCCTGGTCCAGGTGTGGAAGAAGGGTCAACTGAGATGTAGAGGGAGAGGGCTGGTTGCCACCAGAATCCGAGGAACTCAGAAGATGCCAAGAAGGTGCTCCAGATGGGAGAGGAAAGGGTGGAGAGGGAAGGGGGCGAGGAAGGGCCCCCACTATACTGCAGCAGGCCAGCGCCCTAGCTGACCGGGTGTCTAGTCCTATTCCTCTCTCTACGGCTCCACCCCTGCTCCACCCTTAATTCCCCCACCAGGGAGAGCCCCCCTGCACACCTCCTATTCTCACCCCACTGTCAGCACAAGAACCCCAAGATCAGGACGCAGCAGGCTGGCTAACTATTAAACCCAGAAGGCTGACCACAAGCCTGGTCTTGACCACAGATCACCCTGTGCCTTGTCATTTCATTCAGAAAGCACCTCCCTGTCCCCCAAGCCTAACCTTCCCGCCACCCCCATTCCAGTCCCTCTGTAGCTAAGCCCATGGCTTTGGAGCCTGCTCTGTGAGATGCGAATCCCCCAGGAGAAAAGTTGCTGGAAAGCAGAGGGAAAGTCCTTGTCAAACCAAGCAGGGGTGAGGCTGCAGGGTCCCCGGGGTCCTGGGTTTGGGGGCTAGGTTTGCAGGTCATCCCCTCCGCCTGTGGCCCCAGGCTTGGGGCAAAGTGCTGCGCCTGCGCCCCCCAGTGGGCACCTCGGGAACTACACGTCCCTGCGGTCCCCGCTGCCTCCCACCACTCGGGGCTGATCAGCAGACAATTAAGAGGAACGCCTGGGGCCGAGTCAACGCTGGTGTAAGGTTGCTACCATTCATCTGCCAGGAACGAAGCCACTTTCAGCAAAAGAAGAAACCGGAATGGTAGCAGAACCCGTAGCATGGATGAAGAGGGTAACTTCTACTATTTCAGCAGCGCTTTAAATTTCCCCAAGCGTCCACGTGCTGTAGGACAGCCTGTGGCAGTGTCCAGAGTCCGCAGCACTGCTACCAGGCCGTGTCTGGGGGTCCCGGGCTAAACATCACTTAGAAGCACCCATGTATTCATGGAGCTGCCCTTGACCTTTATGATACTTCAGTTCCCGAAACCCGCAAGTCTAGCTGTCCATGAAACATCCCCTGCCGTCTTATGGGTCTCGGTGCCCTTCTCTCTACCTCCAAAAAGCAAGTGAAGGGACATTTTCCGATGTAACTTCCCCGATCTGTGGAGCAGACAAAGGCTGGGACAGGGGAGTGGAGGGTTCCGAGGAGGGCAGGGTGGTGTGCGGTTCACCTGCCCTCCCTGAGGACACTGCTTCAAGCCAGGCGCTAACAGAACACCTGAGTCCACCGGCTGTCCTGCTGCCCACCAGCTCTTAGCACTGGCTGAGGTGACACAGGAAGGTGTGTGACACAGGAAGGTGGCACTGGGGTCTGCGTCCCCACACCTGAAACTAGCTTACAACTGTGGCTACCTCCCTGCAGGGGTGCAGAAGCCTCACTGAGCACCAGCGACAGAAAACCAGGTCGCTGTGGAGAAGCATTTGTTGTTTATTTTTGCATCCCTACGCCAGGTGCTCACATGGCTGTGTCCACTTGTCACCTCCTAAGAGGGATTTCCCTTCACCACCCTAGGCCAACAGCCTGATTCCACCTCCTCTATTCTGGCATTATTCTAGGCAGAGGGGACAAAAAGGGTGAGGGAGGGACCAAGGGACATTCAAAGCCAAGCAGGGAAGGGAACCGGTGTGATGAGGGGTGTGCAGTGAGCCAGGACCAACAGGTAGGGCTCTGTCAGCCATAGAAAGGACGTGACTTACGTGCTGAGCCTGAAGAGTACAGGTATGATCTGACTGACATTTTGAAAGGATCACTGTGGTGGCCACTTAGAGAAGCGACGTGGGGAAGATGGGCCTCACAGAAGCAGGAGACTGCTCAGGAGCTGCCAGAGGTGACAATGAGGCTTATAGTCAGCCAGTAGCAATGGAGGTGGAGAGAGGAGGTCGGGTTTGGGGCATGCATTGGACAGTGGAATGGACAGGAACTGCTGACAGATTTGGATGTGATGTGCAAAGGCAAGAGAGACAAAGGGATGTGGAACGAACTCAGAAAAGGTCTGGAGGCTTTGCTAGAAATAAATGACAGAGATTTATTCAAGGGTCTTAAGAATTTGCAAACCGGGAACACAGCTGGGCAAAACCCCAGAAGTGTTCCAAAGGAGAAGGAAAAGTTAAAAGCCCTTATAGTCAAAAGGACATTCTTGAGAATGAACAGTCCTGCATTTGCAGCCCCAGGGACGTTTGTCAGTCAGAGGCCAGGCAGTCAGGAGGTGGACACCAGGAGATGTGGTTGCATCCAGTGGTCCAGATAATGGACGTCAGGTGGATGTCCACACAAGCCCTTCGGGGGACTCAGAGGGTCATCTGGAGGTCCAGATGCATATCCAGGCATTGACACAGGGCTGGAACCTTCACAACAAAATTACGTTCCCAGGCTAGTTAGAATGAGAATGGGTTGTTTTTTTTTTTTTTTTCTCAAGCCTCAAGCTTTATAATGTTAACAATTTTAGCAGCTTGGCTACAGTAACTCCATTCTATATATTCCCTATCTTCACTGTCTCCCTAGGATCGCTCTTCACATTCTGTCCCGAGCAACAGGAGGAATGACCACAGAGAATACTCACTGCTGGCCGGGCACTGTTTTAAATCCGTGACGCATTTTAGAGCTGTTTAAAGTTCACAATGCTCTTATGAACAAGGTGTTGTTATTGTCCCCATTTTATGGAGGAGGAAACTGAGGCACAGAGAGTTCATCAAAGTGCACAAAGTCACACAGCTAGGAAGTGGAAAAGCTGGGACTTGCACTCAGTGCACAGGTCTCTCTCTTTACAAAACAGAAGAACATCGTTTACTGTAGACAGGAACCCTGGGGAAGGATGGGGCTTTGGGAGGGGGTGAATCAAGAGCTCTGGTTTGGACGTGTGCAGTGAGACGCCTTTTAACTGTCCAAGTGAGGGGATGGCTCTGGTTGTGGGTGCCGGGAGGGAGCCTTGGGGGCTGGATGGTCACCATCATGAGGAACAAGGAGCCGGCAGAAGGCTGGAAGGTGGGATGGAAAATGATCTTCCAGCGCATCCCATCAGGCCTTGGGAGCGTCAGGAAAGCGTGGGGAAACACTGTTCCAGAGCAGTGCTTGTTTTCATCAGGGGCTCTCAGGAGGCCCCTGACCTTGCTCCAGAAAAATGACATGTGCACACATGCAACACTTTCCACACAATCTCAGGGTGCTCCCAGGCCTCAGGAGACATCACGGGCCATTCTGGTGTCACTGTCAAGCTCCTCTACATCAGCCACAACCAGACGTCTCCACATCCCTGAGGTCAGACCAGACCTCTGACAAAGCTTCCCTGGGTCCTTGTCAGCATGAGGTGGGGACTATGCCACTGATGAAGCAAACTCTCTGTGAGGTGAGAAATGAGTCATTTTGGAATGACAGTGCACAGCACAGCTCCCCGCTCCCCCCCTCCCCCCCGGCAGGTGCTGCATCTGTGAATGTTTGCTTTGGATGGGTCCAGGTGGAGTGGGAGGCATATCCACACAAAGTCTTGCCCTTTTATTCATCTCCAGGTGATGTCTTTAATCTAGATGGTTTCTAAATTTAAGGACAAGACTAGCTCATTCTACTGCTTGCATCAAGGTATTGGCCTTTTAGGCCTATAATGGGCATTTGTTACTGTTGCTTTGTTGTGGTTCCCGGTTTCTAGCACCTTGTTCTTCCTGGGAATTCCCCCATCTGAGTTTTGAGTTGGGGTGGCTGGGGGAAGGCGGGGCTCCAGGGGGCAGGGCTCAGCCCATCAGGCCCTGTGGGTGTTGAAGGCACCTGGTGCTCCCCCTTCTCCCCACCCCTGTGGAGCTTCCAGGCTTCCTCTCCTGGCCCCACCCCCTGGGGGCTCTGGCCTGTGAGGGAAAATGTGCAGGGACAGAAGAGAACTTCCTTTGGCCTAGAGGCCATGTGGTTGGTTGAAAGGTTATAGATCCCTGCCTATTGTCACAGGGCAGTAGGTAACTGATGCTAGGACCTCTGGGGCCAGGGCCAGAGGGGAGAAGGTCCCAGGAAGGCCAGGTCCCAGCTGATAGGGCTGCCTGAGAAGGGAAGTTCTGGAAAGAGACCAAGCCAGAAGGCCCACAGTACTAGGGAGCCATGAGCAATACTGAGCAGGTCAGTGGTCAGAGCAGAGAAACTTGGGAGGGGCCGAGGCAAAGGGAAGGTCCAAGAGTGGGGTTCCCCCCCTCCACGAGGAGCAGAATGAGACAAAGCAGAAGGATGGGATGGTAGAAGGTCACCTTAGTCACAAACCCTGGGGTTGGGGTGGGGGGTGGAGGTAGAAGCCTTCCCTCTTGGCCAAGATGGGTCCAAAAGAGACGGACCCCTGCTGGACCAGCAAGGAGGCCAAGCAGCACCCATCATGGCCAGGGGGATGTCCATCCCACCTCCGCTGGGTAGGCAGGGGCAGGAAGGGGCCTTGCTCTGTGCCGCAGCTACTACTAGAGAATGGAATTTCGGAAGCCTGAATCACATTTTCCCATCATGTGTCCTGACTGCTTAGAAACTACCCTTCCCCCGCACCCACCCACCAGGGATCGGTGGCTCCTGACACATTTACTTTAAATCGCTCTGTTCCCTGTCAATTAGCCAGTTCAACTTTCCACTGTGGCACTGATGAAAGTCACTATTCAGTGCTGGACCCAGATCCCAAGGGGAGGGACTCGGTTTCCGTGGAGATGGATCTGGGCTTGGCGCTGCTGGGGTTGACGCACAGCCTGGCAGCTGGCAGGAGGCCAGCCCTCCGCCACGCCACAACTTCCCCCAGCCCCCAGCTACGTCCAGACCCCAGACCGTGGCTCCTGCCGACCAGCTGCTCCCCCCACCCCGTGAAGCTTCTGTGCTGCAGAAACCTGCTGCGCTGGGAGCCCACACAGCTGAGCCCACAGGAGCCAACCTCCGGCCTACTGGGACCTTAGCCACACCCCAGAGACCCACAGAGAAGTGACTCAGGTTGGACAACAGTGGCTCCAAATGACCTCAAGTGACTCAGCAAACAGACGAAAGTTGACACCCAGAATCTCACCTATCAACTCAATTTGTCATTTACCTGGCAGTGGCTTCCACCATTTCCCGGCACATTCACGAAGCTATATTTAAATGCCAGCAGACCAGCTGAAATCCCGAATCTGCCTGCCCGAACACCCAGTCTCACTCTGACTGTGGGCCGCATCCCCTGGCAACCCTGGCACCCACCAAAGCCCCAGGCCTCCGGCAGGTGATTTCATTGATGGGGGTGGGCCAGGGCCCAACTTTCTGGAGCTCCCCAGGTGGTTCCAACGTGTGGCCGGGGTGAGGTTGACGGCTCTCACACTTGACTCTGTTAGGGAGAAGGGTGCTGACTAGACACACTATTTCTGCCCCCAACTCGGAGGTGAGCGGACACATCTGCAGCCTGGTTCCACCTTCGGTCGGCAGACTTGGGGGACCGACCTGCTGCACATCTAACAAGCTCCCAAGTGACGCAGTGACGCTGGTCCACAGGCCATACTGAGTGGCCAGGATTTACAAGCAATAGTAAGCGGGGTGTTGACATTAAATGCTAAAGGAGCCCAGTGCGGGGTGAGTGTGTTTTCAGCGTAGAGGAGGTGGCTTTTTTGCTGGGACAGTGGCAGGGGATTTTTTTTTTAAACCAGAAGCCATAGTAACACTGCAGTGGCACCTTCACTTTTAAGGTAAACTTTTAAAAAATTATTAAGATATGCATAGAGCAAAGGGCACACATCATATGTGTACAGATTGACCAATTTTTTTGAGGTGTAATCCACCATAAAATACCATGTAATTCACCCTTTTGAAATGTACACTTGAGTTTTAGTCCAGTCACAGAGCTGTTCAACCATTGCCTCCATCTCATTCCAGAACACTGTCATCACCCCGCAAAGAAATCCCACGTCCATTAGCAGCCATTCCCCACTGTCCCCTCCCCCAGCCTCGGCAATCACTCCTTTCTCTCTCTGTGTATGTGCCTGTTTTGGACTTTTCATAGAAACGAAACCCTGCAAGACGTAGTCTTTGGTGACTGGCACCCAGCCTGTATCAGCACTTCATCCCTCTGCATGGCGGAATAATATTCCTTCGTACCGACAGACCGCCTCCTGCTCACCTCCTTCGGGCAGACGGCCTGCGGGGTTGCCTCCGCCTCGGTGGCTCTCGTGAACAAGGCAGCTATGAACATGCAGGCACACGTGTTTGTGCTGGCACGTGCTTTAGTCTTTTAGGGACATCCCTAGGAGGGACAGGACCTTTCAGAGAACTCTCCCCAGGGCCTCTCCCCTGCCATCCCCCCACCCTAAAGGCGGCCCTTGGTTCGACCTCTGTCACCACTGAGGCGGGGGCTTTAAGCGGTAGGACGAGAGGTCAGAATGACATTACCGAAGGCGCAGCGGCCCAGGCCGGGCCATCCCAGCGGGAGAGGCCTCTGCGTGGACAGGCGCCCAGATTTCCCGTTCCCACACCAAGGCCCGGGGGACAAGCCGCCCCTTTCAGAGAAATAACAAGCGGGTGGCCTTGTCAGCCGTGACCCCGGGGAGGCCGAGGACGTGCCCATGGCTCACCCGAGGAACCACTTGGACTTGGGCTCATCCAAGTGCCGCGGTCACGCCCGCTCGGGGCTGCAGTGAAGGGGTCTGCCTTGTTGAGGACCCCGTCACAAGTGTCCCACCCGTGTCACACTGTTTCCCCGGCCCCTTTAGTCTGCACTCACCTCCCACGGGCGGGCACCGGAGGACAGAGCACCCCCAGACATCAGGACACCCCCGAAGCAGGACCTTCTGCGCAGGTCGGGCACCAGCCGCGAGCTGGAACTGCGCATGCGCAGGGGACCACGCGCGCACGCGCCCTGCAGCGCCCCACGAGCCCAGGCTCCCAGGTGGTGGCCCTTGCGGAGGCGGGCCCGCAGCTGCCACAGCGAGGCCCCCCACACCTGGAGGCCCTTTCTCTGGCCTCAGCGGTTCTCCAGCAGCCAGCCCTTCAATACATCGTTCCCCCTGAAGTACCCTTCTCCCTCTGGCCTTGTCCACACAGAATTACGCACACAGAGTCATTGTCGCACTGAAAACCGCTCACAGATAGGACCTGCAAATCCTTGACTTGCCAATGACCCCAGAAAGCCCTCCCGCCAGCTCCTCTTAAGAGATTGCGTGGAAGCCCACTGGCAGGTCTCAGCTTACCCCATCCCACTCCCCCCCTCCACCCCCGACACCAACAGCCAGAAACTGTCATGTTTCTCCAGCCTACGGTCTAGAAATTATTCAATTAGAGATGACTTTGGGTACTCTTTAAAGGATGAAACATTCCTGGGGCGGGGAGGGGGCAGTCTGTCATACATCAGGCGCATACATCAGGGCGCTTTAATTTAATGGGTTGATGTCCTACCAACACTGAGCTGAGAGAGGCAGGTGCGGACATGGAAGTGTGGCCGGGAGTGGAGAAGAGAAAGCCCGTTTCGTGGTAGCCACGTGGGCAGGGCAGGCTGTCCCGTGCTGCTGGAATTCTGGGCACGCCCCATGCAGTCCCGAGTCTCTGGAGAGAGGAGTCCCAACCCGGGTCCGGAAACGGCAATGGGAGGATGCCAAAGACAGCTTTAAAGGTTCAGTATTTGATACACAGAGGGCAGAGGTTGGAATTCAACTTCCCTTCCTCTTCCCCAGGGTCTCCTTTCTCTTCCTCCTTCTCTTCCCACACTTTCTCTCCTCTTCTCCACGCCGCCCTTCCCCTATGCCTTTTCTCTGACCCCAGAATAGAGAATGGTCTCAATTAGTTCCTTTTCTCTGTGTTACAGCGTTTAAAGGCTTCTGGGGCTCAACCTCCAAATCTATGGTTGTAGCATCACTTTATGGGAAAATGCACAAGCTAGCCCTGTTCCCGGTCACAGCAGATGCTCCACAAATGCTGGTTAAGTAAATAAAGGAGCTAATGAAAGTCACTTCATTGTGAGTTCCAAATACTGGATTTGGGGCTGTCCTTTCGGAACTGATCACTATGTGGGAGACTACGGGCTTTCCTGTGGGCATAAATCAGGGGTGTCCTGAGCTCCTACAATATTCCAAAAATGAAGCTAGGGTGGGACCCAGGGAGTAGGCTCCAGTCTCCTCTGATATCCTTTCTTGTGTGGATTTTTTTTTTTTTTTTTTTTTAAGCTTTTCCTTCTGGAGAGGTCAGTGGGCAGAGAATGATGAGGGCCCAGCGCCCTCTGCTGGTGTGTTTTTATTATTGGCTTTTGCACTTGGGCAAGGCTGGGAATGAGGATTTCTGGTTTTATTCCAGGCCCATTCCTCATAAATGTCAAGTTGGAAAATAGCTCCTGGTGATAAAAAATGGGCATCAGGTGGGCTCCCAGGCATTAATAACTGACTTGAAAGTAGGTTTTGTTATGTGATTTAACATCCCTCCTCGTCCAAGTGCTTCAGTGTCAAGTGGATAAAGCTTTTACTCCAGGCTCAGTGCAGCGTCTCTGGCGCCAGTGGGTCTTCTCACGTGCTTTGGAGGGAGATGGGTCTGGTTTTGCCCAGGCGAACTGAGACACTGTCCTCCGAGAAAGAGAAGCAACCCTGTCCACAAAGGCCTGGCCTGTGGACAGAGGCTGGCACCGAGCTTTCCCTAATCAACAGGACACACCCTGGTCCCCCCAGAGGCCCACAGGGCAGCTGATTTGGTAAGCCAAGGCCAGACCCTCTTCAGCATCCCTCCAGCATCACCACAGCAGATACAGAAGAGCTCCTGCATGTGGGGAGAGTGGGCAGGGGAACAACCCGTACAGGATAAGGCACCCAAGGCCAAACTGGTCCAGACTGGGGCAGCTCCTGGTTTGGAGTGAGGCTCCTTATGCTCCACCTACACAGCCCAGTGCACTGCTTGCCAGACCTCGCTGGGTACCGGGTCACCTGGGGGTCTTGCTAAAATGCCAACCGTGGTTCAGCAAGTCTGGGGTACAGCCTGAGACTCTGCATTTCTAACAAGCCCCCAGAAAATGCTGCTGCTGCTGGTCTGTGCATCGTGAGAAGCAAGAGTGTAGAGGAAATAGGTTCTGAAGTCAGAATGCTGAGGCTCAAGTTCCAACTCTGCCACTCACCCTGCGACCTTGGACAGATTACTCATTACCTCCTGTCCCCCAGCCTGTGTCATCCTATTTAAGACAGAGAGAAGGATGGTCTGAATGAGTTCACAGAATGACAGACAGGATGACTTCACGGGTTGCTGTAAGTGTAAAATGAATCCATGCAGGTGAAGCTCTGAGCACGGAGCCTGCAGTGCCCATTTTGTGGTAAATGTCTTTACGTTCATGTGTCCTCTCGGGAAGTGTTTATCTGTCCCCGGCTGCATGCCAGGCACTGCCCTAGGCCCTGGAATAGAGTACTGACAGGGACAAAACATCTGTTCCCCAGGAGCTCATATTCCAGCAGAAACAGACGAGTAAAATATAGGGCGTGTAAATTGGTGATAAGTGTGCCGGAGTGAGAAACACAGCGGAGGAAAGATGAGAAAGGATGCTAGGATGGGGATATTGTTGTTTGTATAGAAGACACTAGGGGGAGTCACTGAGGGGGTCATTTTGAGGTGAGGGAGCTGGCAATGTGCAGAGCTGAGGAAATGGGAGGGACCGTGGTAAGTGCAAAGGCCCTGGGGCAAGCGTGTGCCTGGTCCGTGTGAGGATGAGCAGAGAACCAGTGCAGCTGAAGCACAAAGAGTGGGGGGGGGAGCAGGGAGTATAGTATGTGTTGGGGGGGGTGGCAGGGACAGGGTAGATCCCGTGGGGCCTTGCAACCCATTGACTTTGTATTTTGTTCTGACAGAAATGGGGAAACACTGGGAAGTTCTGCGTGAGAGTGACACGACCTAACATTTTAATAGGACAACTTTGGCTTGCTGAGAGTAGACTGTAGGGGACTCCTACTACATTCTACGGCCCTTGTAACAGCCCAGGAGAGGGGGTGGGGCAGCAGAGATGCTGGTGGAAGTGGTGGGAAGATACATATTGAATCAGTATCACTCATGGCTATAAACACGCAGCCACTTTCATTGTGTTTCCCATTGTCCTTTCAGTGGGGTTCCTTCGCACCTTGCTCTGGATGACACGTGAACACAGCATGACATCACTGATCACTCCCAGGACACAGAAAGGTCAAAGGTGCTTTCCATCAGGAAATATTCCGGGAGATCTCAACTGACTGTGTCTCCGTTCTGAAGGGTCCTTCCTGGGCCACCCATCTCTTCCTTTTAAAACAGCCTCCTTGCTTTTTATGATACAAATAATACATGTTCACTGTAGCAGCACTAGAAGTGATAGCCAAGCACAAAGAATGACAGAAAAGGCACTTAACCCCTATTATCATCCTTGGGTTTTTCTCTAGGGCTTTTCAGTCCACGCTTGCCTCTCTACCCACACACCCACACATCTCTACCGGAAGGTGGTTATATTCTAACGTTGTTTCACAATTTGGTTTTTTTCCCGTTTAACATTATATCATCAACATCTCTTAATGGCGTTAAATATAGTTCAACAAGATATTACTCTTTAATGTCAGTGAGCATTCCATTTTTGGGGTGCGCCATAAGTTATTTAGTCAATTAGTGTCCCCTTACGTAGTTCCTGATTTTTCAGCACACATTACAAATGACATGATGACGAACGGCCTTTCAGTGAAAACCTGGTGGCCACCTGCAGTCTGCCCTCTCTCTTCAGGCATCTGGCGTGTCTCACCAAAGGGCCCTCTGAAACACTGTACCAAGTGGGCTCATCCCAGAGCCGCCCATCACCCCACAGAGCCATAGCCCATCCAACAACAAAACAGAGCGAGCCCTGGCTGGTGTGGCTCGGTGGATTGAGTGCCAGCCTGTGAACCAAAGGGTTGCCGGTTCAATTCCCAGTCAGGGCCCATGCCTGGGTTGCAGGTCAGGTCCCCAGTGGGGGCCATGTGAGAGGCAACCACACATTGATGTTACTCTCCCTCTCTCCCTCCCTTCCACTCTGTCTAAAAATAAATAAATCTTAAAAACAAAACAAAACAGAACCCTCCTTTGCCACCACCTTTAGAAGCTGACATCAATATTAAAAGTTTCAAATGGACAGAGCCCCAACCTTCCTTCTACGCTGCCACCTGCTGAGGGTGCTTCTCCACCCTCTGGGTCCTCTACTGTGACAACTGGGCTTTTGGGCTGGCTGTTTAGTCTCAGTACCAGAAATGGAACTTCGTTTGGTCGAATTTTAATACAAACAAGCTGCGAAGGTCAGCATGACCACAGATACAGGAGGGTGAATCACCTTTGAAATACTGACGCCACAGAGCAGAAAGGTAATCAGCATGCTCCCCCCTCCACCCCCCACCTCCCCCGCTCCTGGGTCCCCCTGGGTCCTGGCTTTGCTTCAGTTTGGCTGTGCGGCTGTGGGCACCTCGCTGCCCACCTCTGGGCCTCAGACTGTCATTGTAAGCAGAAGAGATTGGATCAGACAGTCTCTGAGATTCCTTAGTCCCGGCCAGATTGGTGGCAGTAGAAAGCCACTCTGCTTAAACAGATTCGGGCACCGCATCCAAGAGTCCGGGGCTCTCACACAGTGGGGGCCGGGCTAGGGCCAGACCCACCACCCTCTCTCGGGGGCTGCATGGGTCGCTACTTCTCTCGGCTTCCCCGCTTCATTCTCTGTCTCTGCCAACTGGTTTTCTTTTTGTGTAGATCAGCTTTCTCTGCTTCTTTGGCCAATGGTAGCAGATGCCTTTCCAGCTCCCAATCACACGGCCCCAGTTTTGGGGGTCAGCTGAGTCTCACCAAACTCCCATTCCAGATTCCCAGGGAGAGAAACCCAATTGAGCAGGTCAGGTTGGATATCCACCTTGGTCTGATCAGCTGGGTTCTTTAGCACAAAGAATTGGGGGCCCAGGCTGGGGTGACATCCCCCACCCTCCAGAGGCTCTGTATACAGGGCAGGAATGGCACCTTTGAAAGAAGAGACAGGGCTGAGTAAAACTCCATTCCCCATAAGGGGACATTGAGACCTACAAAAAAAGCACAGGCTCACTGGACTCTGTAGCACTTCATCCGTGACACATCTCTTTGATGGCTCTCAGGACCTTTCCTGGAAGAGCCGAGGATGGAGAAGAGGAGGTGTGGTCCTCATGGGCAGAGACCACATGGAGTTCATCTACTGCCCACCACCAATGCTAGGTGCCTGTGTGGCTACGTGGCTGCCGTCCCCTGTTTCTGGTCTCTGACCACTCAGGCCCTCAAGTTGGACATTTCTCTGTCCCTCTCATGGCAAATGAGCTGCCAATTTCCATGCATCTTTATAACATTCCGGTGCCCATTCCTGACCCCCTCAATTTCCACACACACCCTGACCCAGGCTCTCAGCATCCGGATCCCGAACCACTTGGAGTAGCTTCCGACCTACTACCCTTGACTCCTGTGGTTTCTCCCCCAACCCGAGTCCCCTGCCCCTGGGAACTCATCGGGCACACCTCTTCCAAGTGCTTGGCCCTTAAACACTGCTTTCCACTTCAACTCCCCTCCTTGCTCAAGAATCTTATCCAGCGCCTACTGCTTATGGGATCCCAACCAACCTCCTCAGCCTGCTATTCAAGACCTTTCCTCCCCCATCCCTATCTGTAAACCTGCATTCTCAGGTCCCAGACGTGCCCTTCACATGCCCTTGCCTTTGCTCACCCCATTCTCTTACCTCCCTGACACCCCCACCACTCCGGCTGGACCGCCCTCTGCCTCTACACAACTCTTCAAGGGCTGGGCCACTTGGTCACTTAAAGAGGTTTCCCACCTCCTCACCAGGTGCCACCTGCATACGTCTGTCCTCTCCATGCTACCTGTCGGTTTCTAGAGGCAGGACTTATGTCATCTTCATCTTTCTCCTCAGTGTGGAGGTCAGAGCCCTGGCCTTGGCGGGCACTCAAGAAATGTTCGTTGCCTGAACTTTTGCTGCCTTCCCTGTTGGCCCTTCTGAACTCTCAGGACTTGTGGCCTCAGCACTGTGGACATGCCTGAAGAGTCCCAGGGTGTCAGTAGGGGCGCCTCCCACATGGGTCCCTCCAGGACCAAGCAGGTGTGTGGGAGCGGGGGATGCTCCCAAGCAAACTCTCCGACCATCCGGATTGCCATGCCAGCTCCTGTCTGCAAATACGCACACCTGGCTGTGACCTGTATGCAGGCTGGCTCCCGAGATGAGGGAAACCTGATGAGGAGGGCTCTGGAGACCTGATTTTGGGGCCACCTTGCCCCTGACATGTCTCCAAACCTGAGCGGCTACCAGTTTGAAGAACTAAGGCACGGTCATCAGGGACCCAGAGCTGCCAGGATGCGCTGAGGCGCTGAGTCTTTTTTGTGCAAGTGACCCCACAGTGCTTGTCAAGTGCAAGGACTGGTAGCAGTGGTCTCGGCTGGCCCTGGCCCTGGCCCCTTCACAAGTTCCCCTGTGCCTCAGCTCCACACCATCCAACTCAGAGACAATGGGGGGCAGGGAGGGGGAGCCACGGGTGTGTGTGTGTATGTGTAGGGGACAGGTCTGCCTGGCTGTCAAACAGCTGTCGTCCTCGGGGATGGACCTTCAGGGAGCCACCACCCGTCACTCCGGCTGATGCTGCATGTGTGCCAGCTTTGCTGGTGAGCATGTGCTTTTCTCTGTAGGTCTCAAGGTCACCTCATCTGGAATGGAATTGCAATTAATCTTGTCTCTTCTCCCAAAGATGCTGTTCCTGTCCTGTGTACAGACTCTTGGGGGGCACCTCCCCAACCTGCATTCCCACAGAACCCAGCTGATTGGACCAAGGTGGACCGCCAATCCAACCTGCCCAGTCAGATTTCCTTTTGGAGTGAGTGTCCGAGAGAGCACAGCAGAAGCCACCACATCTGTTATAACCTAGTCTTGGGAGTCACACCCCATCACTCCAGCCATACGCTGTTCGTTAGAAGCAGGTCAGTGTGTCTAGCTCTCACTCAAGGGGAGCTGATTTAGGCTCCTCTTGAAAGTGCATCAAGTAATTTGTGGGGCTATTTGAAGACACCACAGCACAGAACTGAACAATGGCATGTCCCCAAGTGTTGGGGGGTATGGTAGTCAAGGGGCAGCGTCTGGGGAGTCCCTTGCAATAGGCAGAATAAGAGCCCTTGAAGCTGTCATGTTTTAGAACCTGTGAACATGTTATGTTATGCAGCAAAGGGAAAGAAGTTTGCTCATTAACCGACCTTAACACAAGGAGAGTATCCGGTGCTACCAGGCGGGCCCGATGCAACCACAAGGGGCCTTGAATGTGGGGCAGGTGGCCGGGGAAGACTGGTCTCAGAGATGCGGAATGAGCCAGGCTGGTCCGGTCATGGCTGACTCTGAGGGAGAAAAGGGCCCAAGAAGCAGAGCAGGCGGCGTCCAGGAGCTGAAAGGGCAAGGAAACAGACTCTCCGCAGAGCCCCCCAAAGGCGTGCAGGCCGGCCAGTGTCTGGGTTGCAGCCGGAGAGACCCCTTCTGTGTCGTCTTCAGCCATCAGACGCGTGACCCTCCGTGACAGCAGCGGGGAAATGACCCAGGCTGCACCCACCCTCCTCTCTTTCCCATTCCTGCCCCACCTCTGCTTTCATTGCATGTTTACGATCATTGCAATTATTTACTTATGGTCCACGTTTTTCATACACATGTTTACCATCTCCTTTAAAGCTATGAGCTCCTTGAGGGCAAGGCCTTTGCTTGCTTTCGGTTTTTGTTTTAAATGTGTATCTGAAGCACCCGGTACATCACTCATTACTACGTAGCTGTGAACTACTTGATCCATTACTGACTAGGCCATCTAGAAGTCCAAGCGGCCAGCTTGGCAAAGAGACAAAACAAGCAAGATCTAGTGTGAAATAAATTCTGGAATCCCATGGATTCCCCCTCCATTGGACTGGAGCCGAGAATTGCACCCAAGGCAGGACGGTTCACTGAAATCCTGTGTTTCTCTGTATCTTTCTGGACTCTCACTTCAAGCTAGCAGCCAAGACTCCTCTGCCTAGGATTTGGAGCAAGGACAGAGTGCCCCATGGGAGGTCAAGGGCTCTTCACCTCTGAAGGGATCCATATCCTTTTGGTGGGAGAAGAGGGAGGAGCCTGCCAGAGGGTAAGGAGGGTGGACCTTCAGAGCCCAAGGGGACCAATGGGCACCGGGTCCTGAGCCCTCCTGCATGCTAGACCCTGGGTCTGTGGCTTCCCCACACTGCCCCAAACTCTCAGGTCTCCCCCACAACATGCACAATGTAGGAGCCAAGAACATGGAGGAAGGAGGTGGACAGGGCAGTGGAGGTATCTCCTGTCACCACACGGAAAGGTGTCTGATATATTCGGGGCCTCCCCTCTCTTCTGACCTGGGGCCTTTGCAGAACAAAGTAGAATTGAGGGACATAGTGTTTGGCAGGGAATGGCCCTCCAGGATGACCAGGAAGAGGGGTTGGAGTATGAAATACGCTGATTTAGAACAAGAAAGTGACACCATTTGCATACTCAAGGTTGGTGACACCCCCTTTGGATTTTGATGAAGCTTTTAATCCAGGTAGAGGGAGGCCCGGGGCGGGGTGGGATGGAAGGGGCAACAGCTTTTACTGTGCAGCTCAAGGAGTGGAGGGAGGGCAGGCTGGAGTTCTGGCAGGTTCGGCGGCAGCTCTAAGTGGGAAGCATGTCCTCAGTCTCATGGACGTTGAAATACATATACATCAGAAAGCAGCTCCAGATGCCGAGGGTGAGGAGGATGCCCAGGCCTAGTGTGAAGGTGTCCTGCTAAAGGGGGAGAGAGGCAGTCACCTGAGGTAAGGGCAGGTGGCAGCCACTGGCAAGGCACCTGCCCCTCCAAGGGAGCCTCCAGGTTGGGCTGCCCAGCCCTCCTTCCTGGGGCCACGAGTCCTCTGAGACTGAGTGGTGGTGGGGGCAGAGCCTGCAGGGGCACAGGTGAGGCCTGCTGTGAACACAGCCTGAGCACAGGTAAGGCCCGCTGGGAATGCAGCCTGAGCACAGGTAAGGCCTGCTGTGAACGCAGCCTGAGCACAGGTAAGGCCCGCTGGGAATGCAGCCTGAGCACAGGTAAGGCCTGCTGCAAACGCAGCCTGAGCACAGGTAAGGCCTGCTGTGAACGCAGCCTGAGCACAGGTAAGGCCTGCTGTGAACGCAGCCTGAGCACACTGCCTTTGGGATGACAGGGCACCGGACTGAGACAAGGCACGTCTCGTCTGGATCTACCTACCCCTGATGGTAGCTGTTCTTTAGGGCACACAACAAACATTTCTCTTGTAGAAGACAGAAACGGCACAAGAAAGATCATTTTTCCCTGGTCCAAGATGGCCAGACTGCTGGGCACCCCGTCAAGTTTTGCTATAGGAAAGGACAGAACAATACAGTGGCACTTGGGGGCAGGCACATCCAGAGTTGAGTCCTGCTCGGTGACAACTTGGGAATGTCCCAGGCCTAGAGGGCAAGACCCCAGACAAGGCTCAGGCTGCGGAGGCCTCTGGGGGCCTGCAGAGGGGTGCAGCCGCTTCCCTTACAGCTAGAAGTACTGGAGTGAGCAGAGCAGCTGAGGGGAGGGGAGGGAAGGGGGGAGCAGGAGCCCAGGGTGCAGGTCCCCGGCAGGGTGGGGCAGGCTTCACTCACACAGCAGGTCCCACATTGATGGAGGGAATCCAGCGGGTCCTTTTTGGGCTTCTGCAGTGTCATATTCTTCTTGTGAACAGCCAGCAATTCTCTGTCAGCCCCCTCCAGTTTCCTGAGCCGGAACTGGGAGTCCATGTCAGGCTTTCCTATCAGCCTGAGGTCCTGATGCTCCTTTGGCCCTCTTCTAAGCAGACTGGGCAGTCAGAGAGGGGCCAAGATGGGGAGACAATTTCCAACATGACAAGGAGATCACGACAGCACGGGTGGCCAAGGACGGCCTTAACTCCAAGCCATTGGGGCCATAGAAAGCAAGACAGCTCCTTGAAGGGCCTGGGAGTCCTTGAACCCTGAGGATACTTCTCTAAGGGGAAGATTCTTTAGGGATGAGGAGAGAGGATGCAGGTTATACTTACAGCTTGTTGCTTTTCTGTATATTTATTAAAACATCCATCTTCTCATCCATATCCTTCTGCATCTCCTTCAAGAGAGAAGTCAAAGCTAGAAGCTATATCCTGAAGGGCCTTTGGAGCCCCCTCTCCTGCCACTCAGAGACCACACCTCAGCACCTTACTCCCTCAGAATGCTCACTGGCCTCGGTCACGGTGGCTTATGGGGTGTGCCTGACATGGGCTGCCTCCTCCTTTCCATGATGGGGCTAAGCAACAGGTAGAGTCACTAGGGGCTTGTCCCAAGTCCCCAGGTGAGTCAGAGACCAGGAGTTGTTTCACCTGAACTCACACTTGGACGAAAGCATTATGTGCCTTGGTTCAAGGCCGATACAATGACAGAACCAAGACAGGAAATCGTGTGACACCCCTCACCCCTGTAAAAGACACTTTGATGCCAAAGTTTTGACTCCCACCACGCACCCAGATCCTGTGTATTTGTTCGCTCCATCTTTTCCCCAGTTCCTGGCAGAAATGGCCAACACAAACCAAAACTGGCAGTAGCTCAAATGGCACCTCACGTGTATTATTTGCTAGGAACTGAAAGAACAGTAAAATCTTCTTGGCAAAGTTTAGGTCTACAAATTTGACCTGGGAAAACTGGATAGGAATAGTGGTCACTAAAGAGATTCTAAGACAGTCACTAAGGAGATGTTATCATAGACGGTAATGGACCTGGCAGGGTTGGATCGAATATCATAACATGTAAACTGGAAATAATTTGCTTCAAGGAAAATAATTGTAATTGAAAATATAAGTGTTGGAAAGAGTTGGCAGAACTGTGGTAAAAACGTGATCACAAAATTATACTGTCTGGATGGAGATGATTTCAAAAAATATCTTCTTGAAAAGCAGTTTTAAATGTTAGTTTAAATCTTGAGTAAAATATTTATATTCAGAAGTAGGATCAAAATATGCTTGAAGTCAAAATTTCTCCTGGGTCCAAAAAACCAGAGTCAAGACATCCCATATTCTTACAAGTCTGGCCATCATCTCTAACTCCTGCTGTCCCAAACTGACCCCCTATTTTCTCTTCTATTTCCCAACTACCCTTGTCATTGTCACCACTGTCTTCTAATCAACCAAATTAAAGCTTTGGTGTCCTCATGGCTGCTGGCCTCTCTTTCATTCTCTGTATTGAATTGGTCACCAAGGATGCTGTTTTCCCTTCAGTGCATCTTTCTGACTCACCCTTTCCTTTTGTCCCTACACCTGGCCCAGTTTTCTCCACCTTGAGCAGGATGCGGCTGCCTGTCTGATATTTTTGCTCCAGATGACCCCCACCTGCTCCCCGGGGCCCCCAGGCCACCTTGCAAGCAGCTGCCGGGCAGCTTTCTGAAACGCTGCTCCTGGCATGTTCTTTGATGAAGAATCTCCAGAGGCCCCTGGCTGCTTACACAGCCAAGTCTCAGCCTGTCTGCCCGCCTTTCAACAACAGCCTTCCCTCCCCGCTGCCTCAGTGCCCTGTCCATTTCACTTCTCACAGTTTCCCCAAATGATCCCACTTTGAAGACCCATCTCCCCACTGACTCTGCACAACACACTTCACGTTCCTCCTGCCTCCACGCTGCGCGCAAGCTGTGCCCGCACCCAAAATAGCCTCCTGCGTGCCGCTCCTGCCCAGTCCTACCCACCAAAAAACAAACACCCAGTGTTCACATTTCACGGTGGAAAGAGCACTTGCCCTTGCAGAAAATCTGGATAACACGGAGGAACACAGAAGAAAAAGTTACCATTGCCTGGAAAGAACAATAACCCTTTTGGTCTATTTCTTCCCAGTCTTTATCTCTATGTTCATTTACCTTTTTCTTCCCCATTTAAGTGAGATCCGCTTATAGACTTGACCTGTATCTTGCTTTTTTTTTACTTCTCATTATAAGCATTCTTTTTAAACACTGTCTAATAGTTCCTGATTTTCATTATATGGATATATCATCATTTATTTGGCTTTTTTCTCTACTGTTAAAATTGTGGTTATTTCCAATTTTTTGCTACTCTGTGTGTGTGTGTATCCGTCCATCCCTCCATGCTGGCACTTCTGATCATTCTTAGAGGTTAAATTCTGAGAGGTGGAATTAGTGAGTCAAGGGGGTTCAATACTTTTTTTAAAAGATTTTATTTAATTTTAGAGAGAGGGTAAGGGAGGGAGAAAGAGAGGGAGAGGAACATTGATCAGCTGCCTCTCAACACGCCCCCTTCTGGGCCCCGTCTCCGTCCGGGGACAGAACCTGCAACGCAGGCACGCACCCTGACCAGGAACCGAACCGGCAAGCTTTGGCTCTGTGGGGCGATGCCTGACCCACTGAGCCACACTGGTCAGGGCTCCTTTTCAGTGTTTTACAACCTGAACTGTGGCCAGCAGTTTCCGAGCGTTCCTGTCTTATTCTGCAGTTGTCACAGATTAAAACTGCTTATTTGAATGTGACACTTATCTAATAATTGTTTTCATTTGCATTCATTGGATTGCTCATGAGGTAAACTCTTTCAATGTTTATTGCTTTTTAGGTCTGTGGATTTTCAGTTCCTGCCCTTTCCCCATTCTTCTGTCAGGTGTTTGCTGATTTGTGTGAGCTCTATGTGTTACAGATAAAAAAACCTTTTGTCTATGTCTACCCTATTTGTGGAAAAATTGTTTCTTCAAAACTGCCGATGGCTTTTTAATTGTTTATGGGGCTGTTCTGTTCTCATTTCAATTGTTTAAAAATTGTTAAATATATCAGCATTTCCTTTGTGATTTCTTCCATCGTATTTTTGCTTAGAACCTCTGGTTAAATACTTACATATACTTTCTTCTTATTGGTTTTTAGTTCTTGCACTTACTTTGTAGATGATTCTAGTTCACAGAACTACCTGAATTAAGTTTTCATATATTCAAGCAAAGTTAATATCATTACATAGCCCTCTCCTCCTCACTGACCTTTCAGAAAGCATCTTTATCCTGTTTTAAATTTTACAGAGCTGAGGTTCCCAAGCTAGAGCATACAATGGAGTCACGAGGGGATTTTGAAAAGCCACTGACCCTGGGCCTCACCCCAAGAGGTTCTGGGGTGTGGCTCTGGCGCCGCCTGGGTGCTGGGAGGTTGGAGCCGCAGTGCAGGTGACTCCCGGGCGCAGCGGCGGTGAGTAGCTGCTGCAGCAGCGCCGAGGGCCTGGCTCTCCCCAGGGGCGAGCGTCACAATTGCTCCGAGTGTGAAGCCTCTGCACCCACCCTGTCCCTCTGGGCCTGGGCCCGGGAATAGGAATCTTTGAAAGCCTCACGGGTATTCTCATTGCATCCCTGGCAGAGAGGCAGTTCCAGGGTTATCTATGCTGGTTATCCTTGGGCTGAACCACCTTGATTTTACTATTGTGGCTTTGGTGTAAATTTTAATACCTCGTAGCGGTAGCTGCAACTCTTGAAATTTTATAGGTATCTGCTTTGGCCTTTTATGCTTCTTACATTGGTGGCTCTCAAACTTTCACCTAGAGACCGTGAAAAAAATCCAAGGTGGCAAGACCCATCCAAATGGGACCTGGGCTTGCCCTGGCCGGGTGGCTCAGTTAGTTGGAGCGTTGCCCTCACACCAAAAGGTTTGCAGGTTCGATTCCCCGTCGGGGCCTGGACAGGTGGCAACTACTGATCGATGTTTCTCTCTCACATGGATCTCTCTCTCCTTCCTCCTCTCTCTCTAAGATTAATACCTATATATCCTCAGGTGAGGATTAAATAATAATAATGATACAATTAAAAATACAAGTAAATACATATAAACCTTTAAGATAAGATAAAATCAATGAATAGGACCTGGGCTCTGTTTTCTTTATTTGTGCTGGTGATTCTGAAACACAGCCAAGTCTGAGACCCAGGTTCCAAAATCTGATGATCCTCTTAGTGACTGCTGAGTTTAAAAATAATCTGATTGGGCTTTCGGTTAGATTCACATTAAGCTTCCAATGCAGCCTTCCAGGCTCACCTGGAGACCCACTTCCTCTATGAAGACTTTTCTGGGTACCCCAGCCCACATTCCTTACTCACTGCTCTAAACTCTCCATTAACTGACATCCCGTTATCATTTAACCTGTCACTTATGTGTTCATTCTTTCTTGCAGTAGAGTTTGGGGCATGGTCTGGCATCTCTTTCCACAAAGCCTAGTACGGTGCTGGCCCATGGAAGGCACTCGGTAAATGCTTACCTTCATTATCGCCACAAATTCCTGGAGTTTATCAAAATCCTTGTTCATTACATCTTTTATCTAACAAGGAAGAAAGGCACAGGGCACGTCACTGACTGTGGAGGCATGTCATTTTGGAGGCATGTTAACCAAAGGGCAGCAGCTGCCTGCTGGAGTGAGCTGGATGGAGCTCGTGGAGTAGACTAGTCACGGCCCATTCAAGCCACGCTCTCCCCAAGGGGCTGATGAAGGGACTAGGGGTGCAGTGCCATCACGTGACCACCACCATCAGCCTTGGCCCAACTTGGACCTACGGCCAGGCTTCTGGGTGGAGCTCAGACCGCAGCTTCAATTATGCCTTGTGGCTTGAGCATCCCTTTCTCCCTGAGGGCGCTCCAGGTAATGCCATCAAAGAGGCAAGAAGAGAGGTCTTGCTCTCAGCTTGCTCAGGGGAGGTGACTAGAAGAACTGAACTGGTCCCTGGCCACCCCCGAATTCCAATCAGCCCCTCTCTCTCTCTGAAGTTGTATGTATCTCCCCGACCTCATCCATAAGAGCCCTTAGAGAGTCCTTAGCATTCAAACACTGGGTTTACACACCAAACAAGTAAGAAATAGATATCCTAAGCTGCCTGGCATGCAGGGATTCGGGCCGAGTTCATTTGAGAGGTCTTTCCATGAAGTTCCTGATTTCCATCACTGTTCAGAGTTAGGCATGGCACTTTCCTAGACGATACCCTTTACCTCCAAGTTCTGAAAAGTCTCATCCTGGTACCTGTTTTATCTCCTCCATTTTCTCCTTGAGCTCTTCTCTCACCTCCCTAAGTTCATTCTGAGGAAGTAAAAGAGGGAAGAGAAGGAGTAAGAATGTCTTGGATGGAAGGGACATGTCAAAGGAGGAAAGGAAAGGCTCTGGGGCATGGACAGAGGAGGGACAGAGAGACGCGTCCCATTCGGGAGGACAGAAAGGGAGCTGTTCAGAAAACAGGATAGTGGGGCATGCAGACATAGATCGTGTGCCTCCGATACTTCTGTGAAGTGACTGTCAAAATTTCACAGACAGACAAATTGAGGGTCATTCTACAAAGTGAATGGTCTGCAGTCCTCAAAAATGTCACTGTCCCAAGAGCCAGAGGTTGAAGAACCGTTCCAGATGTCGGGAGGTGAAAGAGACGTGGAACCTGGACACACGTGTGATCCCAGACTGGGTCCCAGACAAAAAAGCTGTTGTTTTCTTTTGTCACACAAGACATCAGTGGATAATTGTTGAAATTAGCATAAGGGCTATAGAGGAGTATAGTGTTGATGTTAATCTGCTGGTTTTAATATTTTGAGAGTTTTACTGTGGCCACATAAGAGAGTGTTCTTGTTTCTAGGAAACTCCTACTGAAATTTGGAGAAGCATGCCCGCACTTGGTTCAGGAAACAAATCGTGTGTGTGTGTGTGTGTGTGTGTGTGTGTGTGTGTGTGTGAGTGAGAGAGAGAGAGAGAGAGAGAGAGAGAGAGAGCGCCGTGATAAAATGCCAACAGTTGGAGAATCTGGGTGGGTGGACACTACAATTCACTGTGCCATTTTTGAAATTTTTCTGTATGTCCGAAATTATTTCAAAATAAAGAGGTAAAAGACACAAACAAAAAGAACCGAAGGGAATGAAGTCACAGGGCCCAAAGCACAACCGTTGATGCCCAAGGTTTTTCCCAATGGAAGCTGTTCTGCTGCGCCCCCCTCCCCCATCTCGCTTCACTGGGCTGACCCCACCCAAACCACCTGGGTTCACACACCTACCTTTAGCCCCTGAGTCCCTCCCGGTTTGGTAAATGGCCCTTCTGGTTTAATTCCTTTGTAGTCACATGTCTGTTGATTGAAACCAGAAGCACAGAGTGCTGGAAATTGCAGCTGTGGGGTAGGTAGGGCAGGAGGAACCACCCCAGTTCCTGTGTCTCCTCTGAACCAGGGCAGGCAGGTGACAGCTGGTGGCCCCACCTCCCCCCTTTAATTCTGAGCTCATCCACCCCACTGCCCCCCGGGGTCTCAGCTCTGGGCCCCAGGCCCCTGTACAGCTGCATCCTCCGCCCACCGTGCTCTTCCTCGGGCTCGGAGTGGCCAGAGCCTCGTCCTCCCCCTCTCGGCTCAGAGGAAGGCCTTTCCTGACCCCCGATCTACCACAGGCTTCCGGTCAGTGTCCCTTCACTTCTCTGCACAGCAGTGACACTGCCGAGTTTTTCCTCATTCGTGTATGTGTCTGATTAGTTATTAGTGTGCCGTTCTATGAGAGTGGGGAGCTTGTCTGTCTCGCAGTGTACCCCAGCACCTGGGACAGGTCTTGGCCACCAGCAATAGAGCATGACCCCTGACTCCAAGTCACCTCCCCAGGGCTCTCAGGCCTGGCTGCCAGCATGCCCTCAAAACAGCTTCTTACTTTGATCGGCTCCGGCTTCAATTCCAGGCAAACAGCCTTGTAGTTCTTGCTCTGTGGAGAGGGGTGGTGGGGATTCTGCCTGTCAGGCATCTGGGCTGGGACCCTCCCCACTCTGCCTTGCAGGAGGAGCCTGGGCCCGGCCCTGCCTGTCCAACTATGCTGGACCTCAGGCCCTCATGTCCCCCAGCTCCCAGCTAAGACAACTCAGATTCTGTCATGCCGTTACTCATCTGATGAGCATGAGCCTGCCCCACCCCTGCACCCCTGCCCCCGGCCCCCTGGGGCTGCCTGGGTGGGGAAGCACTTCCAGGGAGCTGCAGGGAGGCCACGCAAGCACTACTTCAGGAGCAGAGACTCTGGTTCTACTCTAGCTGTCCTCCCTACTGGCTGGCGGGCAAGTTCAGTCTCTTTGGCCTCCACTCCCTCCTCTGTGAGGGAGGATGGCCCCGTAATGAAGTTATTGTACACCTGACACAGCCCGTGGGAGGCCAGCCCGGTGAGGGCCTGGCGCAGGGTCACGCCCCCGGAGTGGTCGGGGTGGGGCTCAGTGTCCTGTGTCCTTGTCCCAGGCAGTGTCAGCGGAGGCCCCTCTCCTTCCCACCCCAAGGTCAGGCGTCACCCCACCCTCCTTCCAGGCTGAGAGGCTGCTTCATGCTCAGGACAGATGAAATAAGCCCAGGAGCCATCAGGCAGACCCTGCACCCCCAGCCCACCCCCCATCTCCACTCAGTGGGAGCCCAGAGGACCCCCCAGCACAGCTGTGTCTCCTTTACCGGGTTTGCTTTCTTCAGTTCTGCCCTCTTCGCTGACATGATGGAGGAGGCCAGATTGTTCTTTTCCCAACCTCCCCACAATGGGCCCGTGACCAGGCCACTGTCCTGTGCCGACTACAGGCCAAGGAGAGGGAGGGATGGCCACCTCTGTGTGTGTGGCACAGCTGAGGTCACAATGCCTGGGACCCCCATGCTGGCCTGGAGTGTCACTGCAGCTTTGAGCCTGGGGTGCCTTGGCCACTGAGATGAGGGACTTGGGTCAGGTTCCCAGGTTCCCCCTGAAGGACCATGCCTGCCATGGCCGAAGCACAGGGCACGCCTCTGGAGAAGGGAGAATCACTGGCTCCTCCCCAGCAGGACCTCCCGCCGAACAGACTAGGAGGAGGGGTCTGCCCCCACGACTGACTTCTCAGAGCCTGCACAGAGTTCCCTCTGCCCTGCGCTCCCGACAGGGGTGGACCCTTCCTCAGTCGGAAGCTGTCCTGGGCTGAGGAGTCTCTCTGGTTCAAGGTGCACACACTGGGCTGATTTTCTGCACAGTGGGGGTCCTGGGGATGGGGTACTGGTCTCAGCAGGATGCTTTCTGACTCCCTGTCCTGTCTGCACGGCTGCTCCTGTCCCTTCCCCCTGCCACTCAGTCAGATCTTTTGCTTCTTCTCTCACCCTGGGAGAGGACATGGCCAGACGTCACATGAGCACAGCGCTAAAGGGGAGAAGCCCCTGGGATGTGGGCAGAGGAGGGCGGACACAGAGGAAAAGGCCATTCCGAGAGGGGCTGTAATGAAGGGTCAGAGGAACACTGGTTCCCACAAGACCTGAAACCACTCAGGATCTGGGTGGGAAGCCTGATTTCTCTTGGTTTGTCCCTGGGCCGTCCACGTCCTTCTTCCCCTCACTTCAAACACAAGCTGCTATCGGAAAGGCCAACATGGAGCCTGAGGACAGACAGCCCAGCGTACAGGAACCAACTGCATGTGAAATGGTGTCCGTACCTCTGGTGACTCCTCACCCCCCCTGCAGTTCAACCCTGCGTGCGCCTGTCCTCCACTGGCCCGGGCATCGGACCTTCCTGGGGAGCTGCCCACAGCCTTTCTGATGCATTTCCTAGCCGGTCATTTCAGCCCTCAACCTGGTCACAGCCCTTGATCTTACTGTGTCACAACCAAAGGAGAATGTGACTGTCGCTCTGTTCAGTGTGTGTGGCGGGGGAGGGAGTGGTGATGAGCTTCCCAGCCCCCGACCCCATCCCCATGGTTTCTAAACATCCTACAGCCCTGAGCTCAAAACTCCAGTGAAAAAGGCTGACTCCATCTCAACGCCGACCAGCCCCCTGAATGTGGGCACCGTGTCCCCGTGCCGGCTTCCCACCCGCCGGGACCTGCAGCCTCATTTCCTCTGCGCATCTGTGTGGCTGTTCGGGGAGCCTCTGCCCGGCCAAGCAGGTCACAGGAGCCCAGTGGCCTACATATCAGGAAACTGGGTCTTACAAGAAATCGAGGTTTCCCTGTAAAACTGCTTCACAAGGTATGCACACATAACTATCCTCGTTTGGACAGAAATGTAACAAGACCCACAGCTCCAGGCTTGTGCCTTCTCATGGTACCGACTGTCCACGATCCCAGCAACTCTTGCTGTCATGGACACATTCTGGAAAGGCCGAGGAAATCTGTTTGCCGACCCTGAATTAGAGCCTCGCGTGGATTTCTTCTCTAAGGTTTCGCCTAGGCTGACACTGATGTTGGGGTCTCCCTGTGAGCTGCAGGCCGCTCTTCCCGAACAAGGTCAGCTCTGCTCTTCCCAAGCCCTGTCCCGGTGACATCCCCTGGGAGCAGGGCTGGGAACACACAGCCCACCCACGTTCCACTGGAGTCCGGGGAAAAGGAACGTTCACGAGAGAGAGAAGGAAGCAGCCATATGTGTCTTTTCCCTAACTTGACGTTATTTGGGTTTCCTTTTCCTTACAACTGTCCTGGTTTCTCAGGTTTGTGAGGACAGTGTCGTGATTCCAGGGAGCAGAATTCTGGGTTCTGGCCTGACATGAAGCCCAGAAAACACGGAGAGGGCACCTTCCATGCTGACGGGCCTGCATGGCTGCTGGTGACCCGGTGTCCAAAAGGCCTTGGACTGGGACACAGTGTCTCATTCAGGTGCCCAGGATCCTGGTGGCTGTGGTCTCCGGACAACCTCAGACTGCCCTGATCTAGGAGACTTGCTCTTTCCACACCCAGGCAGCGCTGCGCCCAGTTGGGGTGCAGCCTGCAGCCAGGGGGCCCCCTGGTCCCTGGCCCCAGGGAACCAGCCACATATCGTACATCTTTTAGGGACTTAATGTGATGGCACATGCACAGTCCTATTTGAGTGACTGGCAGGTGCCTCACGAAGCTTTACCCCAGGCAGGATGTCCCCTGTGCTCTCTGACATGCTGGTTCCTATGCGCTTTCTGACCATTTCTATAAATAGTGTGTCCAACCTTGGCTAGAATCAGAACCCTTTTATATTGTTTTCATGGAAAAATTACCCAGTGTCTATCATCGGAACTTCTAGTACCTCTATTTTAGGAACAAAAGATAATATTCTGAACAGATACCTGTAAATCTCCAGCGAATTCCACACGGCTAACGCTAAGTGAAAAGTCGCAGCGAATGTCTTGTGTGAGGATTGTGGGCTTTCCTCCTCCTGTGCGTTCCCGTGACAGGGTCGTGTCTGCCAGGGCGTCCCCGCAGCCAGCAGTCACAGAGCAGCCTGCCATGCAAGATAAAGAGACACCGACAGTCAGAGGCTCCGGTGCTCCCGCCAAATACGGCTCCTGGGGCTGCCGCGCCTGGCTGGTGCCCCTTTTCCTCTCTGGGTGGGGTCCAGATGGAGCACGGCGGGTGGTTACGCTCCTGGCTCTTTCGGCCTCTGTGCTCGAAGCCTGCCCACAGATGCCACCCCAGTCCCTAACAGCCTCCTCTCTAGCACAGACACCTCCAAATCGCCATTTGTCACGGAAGTGATGACACTGAGGGGCGACCTCTTTGGGTAGCCCTTGTTGGGGGATTATAGTTGTGCAACACGGGTTCAAACTGGGGTCACTTACATGCAGATTTTGTCAATAAATGTGCACAGTACTGTAAATATATTTTCCTTATGATTTTCTTAATGATGTTTTCTTTTGTCTAATTTTACTAGAAGAGCACAGTGTATAATACATATAACATTCAAAATATCTGTTAATCAACTGTTTATGTCACCGGTAAAGCTTCCTGCCAATAGTAGACTATTAATTTGGGGGGTCAAAAGTGGACTGAAAACTGCATGGGGGTCGGCACCGTGACCCCTACAGCCGAGCTGGCCGCCAATGGTGTTTTCTGCGTGGTAGTCATGGAGGGTCACAGGGGAGGGTCCCAGTGTTTGTCTTGGGAGCAGCCGGCCTCACCCCCACTCTGTGGCTACAGCCAGGCCACACCCAGCTGCAAACGGGGCTGGACATGTGGCCAAGCTTCTCCCAACAATAAGAGAAAATGG
Organism: Macrotus californicus; assembly: GCA_007922815.1. NCBI lineage: Eukaryota > Metazoa > Chordata > Mammalia > Chiroptera > Phyllostomidae > Macrotus > Macrotus californicus. The sequence goes on along the minus strand of VMDR010001509.1, from coordinate 38,180 downwards.
GTTTAAGGAGCAGGTGGCCCATCTCTGCCACCCCTCCCTAACGCGTCACACCTGTCTTGAGTGCCCTCGCAAGACAACTTGATTGAGCACTGTCCTGTGTTCAGTGTGAGAAGGAGGTAGCCGAGAAGGTCCGCAAGGCAAGGTTACGGTGGGCACTGGAGCTGGGATTAAACACCCTCACAGATGTAAGCTCCAGTTAGAGACCTACCTCTTTGTCACCTGAATGGCCAATGGGCTGGGACTGGAGACAGGCTGTGATGGTGATCCTGGCCCCCCGGGGCTTTATAACCTCACAGTCCCAGTCTCCCCCACTCCCCCGCTGCAGAAGGCTCTGCAGGTCTCCCTTGCCTGCGGCGGGCACCGGGCCCTGGGCTATGCCTGAAGCTGAGGTGGGGGAGGGAGAGTCATGACATCCCTCCTCTGGGTGGCAACATGCGTGTGAAAATCGCTCCCTGGGGAGGACAACTGGCCTTGACTCAAACACCGAAGCAAGCCACACGCATCTGCTATGCCCCCTGAAGCAAGTGTTACTTCAGTTTCGTCTAATTAGTGATCAAACGAAAGGGACTCCCTGCCTGTGTCCTCACTCCTCTACACACGGTGACAATGACGGCCCATCCGGACAACTGGGAAGCCCAGGTCTGCCTGGTTCTCCACCCCACACCTCACTGCCGGCTGCCTTGTCCAGGCTCAGGGCCCGGCTGGCTCTCAGCACGGAGCTCAGGGTCCCTATGCAGGGGACCCCACAGCGAGTCCCCTGTTGGTTCAGGACACTTACTGAGCACTTGCTATGTGCTGAGCACTCAGAGTGGTCCCAGACCCCGGGAACCTGTCACTGATGGGCCGACAGTGGTGACAACACAATCACATGAATAACACAGTCAGTGGCCCAGCGTGCTGAAGGGGCCCCAGGGAGGGCAGGCCCAGCTCTGGGAGCTGGCTCTCTGCCAGGTTCTTCTGGGCCCCATTCCCGGCCTTCCAGAGCTTCCCAGGACCCGAGTCCTCTAGACCCAGGGACAAGGACCACCACCTTCCTTGCGGAGGGAGTGCCGGTGTGGACCGTCCCAAACATGCAGCCCATGTCCCGCGTTGGCATTTCCCTCCCAACACTTGTAAATTTGGGGCTACTAACACACGTCCATGTGAGGCCCCTGCACACTGCAGAGGGGCCCCATCCCTCCCCCTCTGACTCAATGGCACCGAGGACAGGCCTCAGATACTGGCCTCAGGGGGCCTGCTGTGCAGGGATGTTGACAGAACCTTCACCATGGGCAGAAATGGCCCCACAAGGCACCAGGGACTTCAACAGGTCACGCCCACATCAGGGATCAATGACAGTGAGTCATTCACTTATTTGGTACATGTGGGCCAAGTGCCTGCTGGACTTAGGCTTGCCCGTGGCCACGGGGCACATGTACAACAAGGACCCCAAACAGTCGGGGGCCACCCCTCTGCAGAAAGCCCCTTGCCTGCTCCAACAGAGCCAGTGTGGGAAGGGCGGCTTCCCCTTGGGACCCTGGCTGGTCTGGGAGGAAAGGTCTGTTAGGCTGTGGGCAAGTGCACCCGGTAGACCTGCGCCCAAGGGTGTAGGGTGGGGTGGGGGTGAGGAAGATGCTGCCAAGGTTCCATGAAGCCCTTTGCTTCCTGTGCCTCATGCAAACCATGTGTTTGTTCCTGGGCCACTGAGGGGGCCTGCTGCTTCCTTCTCCCTCTGTCACTTACCCTGCCTGGGCTTCCTGACACAACACAGTGACACGCACATCCTGGGAAGCAGGGCTGTCTACCCTCCTCCCCTCCTCACCAGTGCCCCCCGGCCCCGGGCCCAGCATTCAGGATTGCTGGGCACCAGACAGGGTCCTGGGTAGGAGTAGGAGCCCAAAGAGAATGATAATCGCAAGTCTTCCTGATACAAACACTAATGCCGCCCCTGTACTGAGAGGTTTTGCCGTCCTTGGTGCAGGGCGAGTGCTTCGTGTGTCTACGGTGCAGTCCCTGTTCAAGGGGCTCACAGCCTAGAGGCCAGGCCGGCCCCCCCCAGCACCCTTGGGTGCCCCACGAGGCCCTTAATGCAAGAAAGGTGAGGACACCTGGGTGAATGGCTGAGTGGATGAGCGACAGGGACCTGGCAGGGGTGATGTTTCCCAGGCTGAGATTGTCAGGTGCTCTTCTGTCCCCAGGGAGTGGCCCTCAGAGGCCGAGGCATAAGAGGGCAGTGCTGCTGGGATGAAGTCATCTGAGGCCATCAATGCACAAGAGAATATTCTGGCAGGATGCTGCTGTGGAAGCATTAATAATTCTTTCCCCTTCCTCTGCCTTTTCAGAGGGCTGCCTGCCCTTTCCTTTGGGAAGGGTGTGAAGGGCAAAGGGCAGAATAGAGCCTTCCAGGCTTTGGTTTCCAAAAGCTTAGCCCTTGGGGGATGGAGAAAGCTCTGGGCACAAACAGGATATTGGGGGTGGGGGGAGGGTGAAGGGGGAGAGCCTTGGTCTCTGGTCTGTGCTCATCAGGGAGCAGAGCCTAGACCTGGGGAGAGGGGCCTCTGGTCTCACTCCAGTGGGACCCCACCAGAAGCCTCCCTGTGACCTGAGCTGGAATCGCTGCCCTGCTCCCCCCACCACGTCTCCAGCAAGTTGTTCCGCTTCTCTGAGCCACAGCCTCCTCACCTGTCAGGTAGGGCCACGCTGGCTTGTCCTGGTGGGCAGGGGGCAGACTCCGGCCCAGCCTGGCCCAAATATGCCAGTGCCTTCCGCCTCCCCCTTTTCTCTTCTTCCACTCCTGCCCCTCTGGCCACCGAGGACCCCAGAGGGCTAACATAGCCTGCCCTCTGCTGCCCACTGCCCTCCGCCCCGGCAGCCAGCCCCAGAGCGGGGCTCCCCTCCTGTCTCTGCTCATTTCCTGACCCCTGTCACCTGCAGGAAGACAGGCATCCTTTCTGCTCTCTTCCAGATGCAGGCCCAGCCCCTCATACAGCGGCTGGCCGGCAGTAGGTACTGAACAAGTATTTGTTTAGTAAAATCTGTCAGCTTGGGTAGGGGAGGGGAGGGGAGTGGAGAGCAGGGATGAAGGGACCAGAGGCCAGGTGCGGCCTCTGCAGAGGTCAGGAGCCTTTCCAGCAGCCTCCTGTCCTGTGCTGCAGCCATGGTGGCCCCGGGGCTGCAGGTGGCCCTCTGTGCAGCAGGTAAGGCCATCCCACGCCCCCCGCACATGTGCGCGTGGGCACACCAGGCTCTGAGCACACCTAGGGCTTGAGTCTGAGGGAGGTGGGCTTTTCCTGAGGTTCCCAGATCTCGAGGCTGAAGGGGAAACAAGGCAGAAAGCAATGTTTTCAGCTGTGAGCCCAGGCCTGGGGACGAGCCCTCAGCCTGGCTGGTAGCCTCAGGCACTGGCTGCGCCTCTCACTCTCCCCTCCTGAATCCTCGGGCGCAAGGTCTAGGGTGCCCAGCCTAGAGCCCGCTATTCTGCATTTTGTTTCACTCCCGCACGTCCTCACTGATGCCTCTAACCAGCAGGTATTTACTAAGTACCTGGCAGGTGCCTGGCTTCGCCCAGCTCCCATTCGGCAAGAAGATAGTAAATACAATTATTGTGGAATGTGACAAGGGCGGTGAAGGAAATGATCAGGGCGACCAGAAGGAACGTCTTTCTGGCCATGGCAGGGTGGGGGGGGGCGCACAGAGAGACCCACTGGGGCCAGTGCTGTCCCAGACAGAGGCCAGTGACTTGGGCCAGGGCGGCAGTGGGCCTGGAAAGAAGTGGAAAATTCAAGAAGGTGCTAGAGACACGTTGGCTGCAGAGCTGACAGTATTTGCTGTGGGACTGGATGTCAAGAACGAGAGGAAGGGAGGGACCCACCGTGAATCCTGGGTTGGGGCCAGAGATGCTGGAGCAAGGGGTGCCACTTAATGAGCTGGAGGGACCAGGATGGAGCAGCCTAGAGGGTGAGTCTGTGCATGTGGAAGAAGGGACACAGCCAGACGGACACATGTGCAGTGCTTGGTGGCGGAGGGCAGAACCTGGGAGGTCTTGGGGCACCGTGTGGCACCAGGAGGTCAGAGGGGAGACAGGTGTCTCGTTAGAACCTAAAATCACCTCGGTGGGCCTCGGCCAGTGATCTCAAACAATCAAATGGGACGGGATTGAAAATGTCCAAGGGAGTCACCCATCATAAGAAAGAGTAATTTTTGTTCTGTTTACTTTCTCTAACACAGTGATTCTCCAGTTCTTCTCAGCAACGGGAAGCATCTGGAACTCTGGTGGGTGTGAGGGGCTTCGTTCCTTTTGGCAGGCGCCTTCCCGGTCCTTCTCCCGTCGTCCCCCACGCTGTGCGCATGTGGGACCCTCTGTGTGCCCACTTCGGTCTTACTTTCCTCTCCTAGGGCCTCTGGCTGGCGGCTGGTTCCTTAGAAGCCCTCACCCCCCTCGACCCCTCTGCACAGGGCACCCGGGCAAAGCAGAGTAGCCCTGCCCAGCCCTTGTTTGCTGGGACCCTGGCGAGGACGCGGAGTCAGGAAGGAAGTGAACGGGGCTTGGGGTTGGTTTCCAGAAGTTGGATTTGCTCAGTACTTTGTGTGTTCATTCATCTACTCACTCATTTTCAACACATCGAGACCTTCTGAAGTACTGGGAGCTGGGAATGTAACGATGACCATGGCTTCTTCTTTGCTCCCAAGTTGCCTGGACCTGGTGGTGGAGACATATAAGCAAAAAGGTCCTTTCACTGGGGCTTTTTAACATTCTGACACTCGTCCCAGAAAACTCGGAGCCTTGCTCAGCGTGGCCTGGGCATCAGTGTGTTTGAAAACCTCCCCAGGATTCTGATGTGCAGCCCCGATTCCGAGCCCCTGTAGCCTATGTCAGGGCAATACCGTGGGGTGACTCAGGGCCTGGGACTGGAAGCCACACCCATGGTCCCTGGGTCCTGGCTCTACCCCTTCCCACTGGGTAGTCTTGGCCAAGTCACTTAACTCTCTGGACCTGGTTTCTGCAGTTGTCAAACAGGCGCAGTGCCACTAGCCCAGGGCATTGTTGGAAGGGTTCAAGGAGCTAAGGGCACATCATGAGTGCTCAGTAAGCACAATCTGTTGTTACTCAGCATGAACTGAGGGGCGCTGCGGCACATAGGTAGGGCACCTACCCAGAATGAGGTAGAGGGGTGAAAAGTTAGCTGGGCAAAAGGAAAGGGGAGGTGAGGGGATTGAGGGAGCACAAGGGGGTGGCCAGAGAGCAGCTTGTGCAAAGGTCCTGAGGCAGAGCTGTGGGCCCCTGGAGTGCCAGCAGCCCCGGGGCGGATCGGGAGAGAAGAGGCTGGGGAGGGCTGCCTGGGGCCTGGCTGATGGCTCTCTGGGGACTAGGGGCGCGGTGGAGGTGACTGTATGGTGATAGCCTCTCCTGCCCCAGCCCTGCAGCTAGTAAGCAATGGCAAGACCTTCTCGAGGGTGGAGGAGGAGCTGAGCTGGCTGGACGCCCTGCAGCACTGCCGGAGGTACCACACGGACCTGGCCGACCTGCAGAGCATGAACAGCTTGGGTGCTGTGACGACCCTCTACAGCCTCACCAGCAGCACCCAGGCGTGGATTGGCCTCTTCTTCGACGTGCGCCTCGGCAGCCTGAGCTGGTCCAGCGGTTCCATCTTCACCGCCCCCGTGTGGAGCTTGCTGCCTGTGTTCAAGGAGGGCATCTGTGCCACACTGTACTCCACGACCATGGTCCCCAGCCTGGGTGCCACCTCGTGCACAGCTCAGAAGCCCTTCATCTGCTACTACGGTGAGTTCCCGGCTGTGTCCCGGGCTGCTCTTCAAGAGCTCAGGTCTTCCCGAGGATAACTATTATCTTAGCCCCGTTTGCCACATTTTCTTTGTGGCCTTAATTTCTACCCCTTCTGAGAAACGGTTATAAATCAGGGTAGAGAAAAAGTAAAATCTGGAAAGTTCCACTTTGTCCCCTCCTTCTGCCAGTTAAAGATTTGGAGGAAGAGGAAAAGGAAAGGGAGGGGAAAGGCAAAGACAGGTTGGGGGATCATTTGCATCCATGCAGACAGGAGAGGATTCAAGGTCTGTCGCCTTCTCATAAGTCACAGGGTGGTTTTGTCTCATGGGGGCGGGGGAGTGTGGGACAGCCACTCTCTGGGGGACCCCCTGCTCCTGGGAAGTAGGTGGGTGCAGCCGGCTCCCAGGGGCATCTCTACAGAAAATCCATCATCAGCACTCAATGTATAAGGTGCTGGCCCCCGTGCCCCCGGCTGGCCCCGACGCCCAGGCGGCCCACTGCACTGACCTCTGTCTGAGATCACATAGAGGGGCGGTTGTAGACCAGGGAGCACTTTCCTGGTGAGAACTTTTTGCACAGTCAGTCAAGGCCCAGCTCAACTCTATGGCACCCCAACCCCCCCAATAGAGGCACAGAGGACCGAAGCGTCGAGTCCCAACCCTCCACCACGCCTGCCCGGGGCCTTGAACTGCTGTAGCCGATGGCGGCCCAGGTTTGGCCTAGGATTCGGAATGCAGGGCAGTGGTGAGAGGAGGGGACCCGCCAAGGAAGGGTGTGTGAGGCACTTCCCCACACTCCCTCTGGTGTCTTAGGGCTTCACCTAGACACCTGACTCCACCCTCTTCTCCCCTCTCTGCTTAAACAATGAACTCTTAAAAACCGAAACCACTCTGCTTAAACACACACATTAGGCCCCCTGGCTCTTAGATTCATTCCCCTTTGGTAGCAATAAGGCCCTGCTTGATCTCTGTGATCATCTCCTATTTCTCTCCGAGGCCACACTGGTTGCTTTCTGCTTCTCAAACCCACATGCCGCCTTTCCACCTTAGGACCTGGCCTCAGCCTGGCTGAGGCCTTCCCTCCCACCTCTCCACAAGGCGGGCTCTTTCTCGTGTTCTAAGAGCAAAGATCCTGCTTGTCTTATTTCTGCTCTCTTTTTAAGGCCCAGAATAGCATCTACCGCACCATAAATATATGTTCATTAAATAAATGTAAATAGGAACAAAGGAGCTTGTCTAACCTTGAACTGGGGTTCTCCCAGCTTCAACTTGGCAGTTCCTGGTGCTTGCGGAGGACCCTGAGCAGCCGTACTCCTGCCCGGTAACTCGAGTTGTTTCTGTTTTCCAGACCCTGATAAGGGGCCCCACAGCCTTGTGGAGCCCGCTCTCAGCCTGACTACCTCTCCAGAGCCAGGTATGCACCAGGAGCCCTGCCTTCCCCTTGACTCACGCACCTGGACCAGCAGGCAAGGCCACCCCTCTGCCTGGCTGAGGGATCCCCTCCCTGGCTTTGCTGCCCCCAGGCCGAAGACCCTGGAGAGAGTCAATGACTTTGTTATTAAATGGACCCAGAGCGGGAGGTGACTTGATGGAGGTCTCCAGCTGGACTGTGGCAGAGCTCGGGCTGCCTCCCAGCAATTGGGACACCCTCACCTCAGTGGCTTGGGGGTGGGGGCGTGGGTGGCACCCCCTCACAGCCCAGGCCCATCCATCTGGTGAGGGGGGTTTTCCCCTCTGGATATCACTGCCCTGGTATTTAAAATGCTTCCCGTTCCTGTCTGGAGTAGAGAAATTCTATGACAAAGGAAATACAGTCCCCACTCAACCCGTGCTGTGGGGTTGGTCTCTGTGTGGAGTCGTAGCACGGAAATGACCGTTTTCCAAGGCACACACACCTGCGTGTGACTCTCGCCTTGCCACAGAACAAGGCCTGAGTTTGGGCCTGTTGTCCCCTCCCGGGCCTTTCTTTTCTCCTCTGTAGCATGAAGTTGGCATTCTCAGGGGTACAGTGAGGGTTTAAAAGGTGGTGTGTGCACATGCATAGCTCAGGGAGGGTACCAGCTGCTGAATGAAGGGTAGCTTGAAACATCAGTTTAGAGAGGGAAAGTGAGGGACCGTCAGGCAAAGCCTGATGGGCTCTGGGGAACAGGTTTGGGTCAGAGAGTTGGGGGCACCCATGTGAATCTGAGGACATGACTCCCAATTCTGCAAACAGAGGTGTTTCCTTTCTCAGGTCTCCGGCATCAATCGCTCGGGTGGTGCCAAAGCGCGTCCTCTCCAAATCTCCACTGTTCAGAATCACAGCTGTGTGGTCTTTGTGTCCTTGGCCCCCAGTGGTGGTCCAGATCGGCCGGCTGACCTTCAGGCGCTTTGACCAAGGAGTGTCGTGGCTGGCGGCCCTGCTGAACTGCCGTGCCTACCACACGGACCTGGCCGACCTGCAGACGGTGACTGATGCGGATGCCAAGGGGGCCCTGAGGTCCATCACCAGTGAGATGGAGGCCTGGATCGGCCTCTACTTCGATGCGGCCTCTGGGTCTCTGAGCTGGTCCAGCGGCCTGGGCACCAGCATCCCTGAATGGCTGCGGGTGCCCCGATTCGGGACAGGACTGTGTGCGGGGCTCGGCACCTACTACAACTACGCCCCCAGAGTTTACTCACAAGCCTGCTCTTCCCTGCGACCATTCATCTGCTTCTACGGTGCGTGGTGGTCCTCCCCCCTGGCCCTCGGCCCACCAGGGCAAGATGGGGATGGGAAATGGGTTTGCATGGTAGCAGGAGACACTGAGGATAGACCTGACGAGGCACTTCCAGTCTGAGGGTAACTGAGTCCTGGAGCAGTGTTTATTTTAATTCTGGAAGCTCTTTAAAGAATGGCCTGGGGTCCCATGTGGCCTCAGGGCATTAGCAATTGGCGACAGGAATTAGTTATCTCAATGAAGTGGCTGAGAGCACGGACTTTAGACTCACACAGACTTTACCAACTGCTAGAAATAGGAGGGCGGCATCTCTGGGCCTCCTTTTCCTCATCTGGAAAATAGATCTCACGAAATGGAACTGATGGCCCGCTCCCTGGGGCATCTCTGAAGACTGCATGAGGACATCTATAAAGATCTAATAGAGCCCCTGGCACCAAGTAAGCACCCAACAGATATTAGCGACTGCCGTTACTGTCACCGCGAATGCGTGGGAGCCAGCAGTCACCCGGGTCTACCCCTGTCATTCGGGATCTGTGCAGAGCATGTCTGCTCAGCAGCGGGCCTTGTTCCTGTCTTCTTTTTTATTTTTCCTCCCGTCCTTCCTTTTTTATTTTTTAATTTTTTTGGTAACAGCTTTTTTTTGGTGTGATGCAATGAACATACCTTAAAATTCACTCTTTTGAAGAGCCCGATTCAGTGGGTTTCAGTACAATCACAGGACTGTCCAGTCGGCACTGTTTAATTTTACTCATTGTTGTCAGCCCCAAAGAAACGCCTTGCTTTGGAAAACAAGGACAGCGTCTCCTTGGGAGAACTGCTGTGAGGATCAAAGACGGGCAGGTCCCTGTCCCAGGGCTGGTGCGGGTCGGCGTACAGTAATACAGGCACCCTTCTGGGTGTGATCACTGTGATGGAGGCTGGCGGGGCAGTGCCTGGCGGGACTTCTGCCAGGCCTGGTGGGTGTGACAGACCTGGGGATGCTGTGGGTCCCCTCACACTCACTCTTGGTCTTTGCTTGCAGACCCCACCATTGGACACCGGGAGTCAGCAGCGCTCCCCCAGCTTGGCCCCATTCCTTCCTCGAAAGTGACTGAGGGGATGATGTCCAGGCCAGGTACACTCCCCTTTTTTCTGCTTTGTTAGGGGTGCTTGACTCAGTTCTTGGCTGGATCCTGGGGTGTCTAGGGCCTGGGAGTGGAGAGGGCAGCCTAGAAGCAGCAGCACTGGGTGGGTCCCATGGGTCCTTCCAGAGGGGCTTGGGAGAGGCTGGAAAAGAGGTGAGCCAAGGAGGTGGCAGCCAATGGCCACTTATATTAAAAGAGATTTTTCCCTGTGCCCCACACCTGGCTGGTGAGCTGGGGTGGGGAGAGGGAGGCCTTGGTCACTGTCAACCTCCCCCCATGAACTGGGCCACCGAACCTACATGCCAGGGCCAGGAGACCCAGGCAGGAGAGGTGGTGCAGTCTCTCAGGTAAGGTGACCAGGGCCTGAGACTCGGAGCAGAAAAATCATCTGAGGCCTCCAAGGTTGGGTACCCAGAGAGAGGCAGTAAGAGAGATGCCGGTCAGATGCACCCTAGTTCTAGGCTCATCTTCTCAGATAAGGGCTGGGCCATGGGGACTCTGGGGTGGTGACGTGGCTGGATATGACAGTGACGGCATGCTCCTGTAGCATTTTTAAATTCCTGAAACATCTCCACAGCTATTGCCTCGTTTTGCTTTCCCTGGGTTCGAAGCTAAATGGGGTCACTGAGGGCAAGTTCACATTGTCCTGCCTTCTTCCTAGACTCCTGCCCCAGAGAAAAGTATTATTGCCTTTTTTGAGGACATAGAGAAACCGAGGGGGCTTGCTCACAGAGCTTCATTCATTCTGGGGACACAGAGAAAAGGCAGGGCCAGTTCTGAAGGAGATGACAGCAGCCAGGGAGAAAGGTGTGAAAGGCAGCGTTGCCAGTTCAGTCTCACGCGTGATGGGGACACAGCAGGGGTGGGCCCAGCCCCTGGAGTTACCAGGGGGTTTCCCGGAGGGGATGATTTTGAACGCAGAGACGTTCGCTTGCAAAGGGGAGTGGAGGTAGGCTGGGTGGGGCTTACAGGTAGGAGCTGCAGGTGGACTGCGGCACTGGAGGGAGGCCCGGAGCTGCGTAGGAACGTGTCCCCCACCCGGAAGGCCACAGTGCCAGGGCCGCGTCTGCGATCAGGCTTGGTTCAGGAGCCCGGAGGAGCCTGTCTTCTCCTCACCATCTGAGGTCTCAACTGACACCCCGGCTGCCTCGGGCCGGGCCCAGCAGGTTCGGGGGTGGGGTGGGGGGGCCTTCCCACCTGTCACAGTGGATGCGCAGGGCCGCTGCAGGGCCCCGGGGGCCACAGCCCTGCGTGGGGTTCCTCCCTCCTGTCCGTGCGTGCGTGGCCACGCCGCTGGGCAGCCCCATCATTCACAGAAGCCCCTCCCGTGCCGCAGGGACCAGCACCCACCCCGCGGCTCCCGCAGCCCACCCTGAACACTCTGGCCCCTGAGGTCCCCGTGGCTCCCCAGACCCTCAGAGCTGCGGCCCTGAGGGACACCTCTGTCCCCAAGGACGGACCCTAGACCATGCCGCTCACTGCCCAGAGCACGTCCCCGCGCACCCACGGGACCCCGTGACCGACTGCAAGCCCGTGACTCCGCGGGGGGCAGCCACAGGCCCCGGGCTCGGCTCCCCGCCCCCCGCCCCCCCCCCCCGCCGGCGGTGCCTGTTTCCCGGGGGGAAGGGGGGACCCCTGAGTCAGCCACATACCTCCAAGCCACGTGGGAGCTCTCCGGGGCCTTCCGGCTCAGGGAGCGCTGCTGGGCCAGGGAAGCACCGCGCGGTCCCCTGTGCTGGGCGGACTGCCCCGTGCACGGCGCACACGTGGGGGCCGCTGGGAGCCGGCCGGGCCGCAACACGTGCCCTCCCGCCCGCGAAGCTGCGTCTGAACAACCCCACCTGGCCTGGCCCCAGAGCCTGGCAGACCCTGTTTTGGGAGCCCCCTCCCGTCTCCCTGCCCAGGTGCGGCTGGTTGAGACAGGGCAGGTGGGGGTGCGCCGAGCCACAGCCTCCCACCCGGGCTGCATTCCCAGCCAGTCCCCAGGGTGTTCTGAGCGCCAGGGCCCGCTCACCGTCCCAAACCCCCGGGGAATCGCTGGGGGTGGGCAATCCGGGGGAGCAACGATCTACTCGGCTGCAGGACACTGCTTGTTGGAATGCTGCTGTACTGCTTACCGTGTGGGCTCAGCCCAGTCTCCCAACCTCTCGGAACTCATTTTCCTCCTCTTTAAACTGAAGACAATCACCATTGCCCTGTGGCATCCTTCAGTGCCTGCCATCAATAAATGGTAGCTATTACCACTTCAATCTCAATTCACCAGTGAAATGATTAGTGACTCATTCATCTCCTCTCTCCTTACCTTACTGGCTAGGGCTGGCCTCTTCTCATCTTATCAATTATAAATGATTATGAATGGTCACAATCATGAATTAGGGAGACTGCAGAGCCTCATAGGTAGGGACTATTTTATACGCCTCTTTTCATCCTTTCCAGGCCTAGCATAGTGTTTTGAGTATCGGTAGATGAATTCATTCAACAATCACTTCCCGAGGACCTGTTTTGAACAAGGCATTGAACTGTGGATACCACGACCAACAGGACCTCTCCCTGTTTTTAAAAGCGTTTAGGCTAACAGGGACCGACAGAGACAGCCAGGGCAGCCTGGGAGCGCCTCACCTGAAGTGCGACTTCCATTCCTCCTGGAGAAGGTGGTGCAGCAGCCACTCCCCTCCCCCACAGCATCCATCCAGGCTCTTACCGTCCTTAGCTGGGGTCGACCCAAGTCCAAAAATATGCATTAGATGGAAAATTCCAGAAATCAACAGTTCAGAGGTTTTAAATTGTGCCTTGTTCAGAGTGGCATGAGGAAATCTTGGGCCGCCCTGCTCTGTCCACACTGCATAGCAGCCAGCGATTTTCCACCAGGGCGCTGCAGGAATGTTTAGAGCATGCAACGCCTGACTCTTCACTCAGGGGCACTGACCTCTTTTCCCTTAGGCTATAAAAAAAAAAAATAAGACAGCGGCCAACACAACAATGGCTGTCTGATGTGAATGAATCAAAATTATACCCATTTTTTGGGTCAGATCAGCAAAATATATATCTCTTTGTTGTGCTGCAGAATTTTAGTAATTAGTTTGTGTGCATGAGATGAAAAAGGTTGAAAATTGCTGAGACAGACAACGGCCACACCCACAAAACTTTTATGATACTATATAGTTATAATTGTTTTATTACTGTTGTTAATCTCTGCTTAGTTTATAAATTAAACTTTATCATAGGTATGCATATCTAGGAAAAAAGTGTATGTTAAGATTTGGTAGTCTCCACAGTTTCAGGATCCATGGAGGCAACTGTTCCCCAGGGAAACAGGGGGGAAGATTGTAAATGGACAGAAGTTAGTGGGGGATTTCATCAGGCAACGAAGAGTCGAAGGTTCTTCCTGGCAGAGAGATTGGCAGGGACAAAGACAGGCAGATTGAAAGTGTGTGGTTGGGGATGACAGACAGTCTGACGTGAGTGGATGTAGGTCAGGTTTTGGGGAAGGGGTGAGTGGAAGGAGGTAGCCTGGGGCCAGTTTCTGAAGGACCTGATCCTGTAGCCAGCGAGGGGGCCATCAGAGGCACTTGGCAAGTGTGCAGTATGCTCCAATCTGTGGTTAACAGAAGCCAGGGAGTCACGGTGACGTGGGACAAAGGACCGTGTTAAGAAAGAAGTATGACATCATACACACAATACATGGATTGGGAGGCCATGTGTGAAAATGTTAACAGTGGTTACACTCAGTTGATGAGATGTGTTTCTGGATTTCAGAGATTATTCATTTAACTAGAGACATTCACAGCGCTCGGGGCGGGGGTGGGGGGGGGAGAAGAGGTGGTCTGAAGTGGAGGTAGGGGCTGCCTATGTGGGGAAGACCGACTGATGCGGTCTGTGGGGGGTGGGACCCGGCCAGGTCGGGAGCAGCAGCACGGGAGGGGACACGAGGGACTGGGTTTTCCATCCTGTGCAGGTGACGTTAACTGAAGCAATATAATACACTGGAAAAGAAATGCCTAGCTTTGTTCACTTTATCACAGAAATGCAAATTAAGAGCAAGATGCACTTTTTCACTTGACTTTTTTCTACTTAGCAGTTTGGCAAAGATTTAGAAAGGTGACGAAGCTGATGAGAATGTGGGAGAATCAGCAGTCTCAGATGCTGGCGAGAGGAGGCTGACGCCCCCATCCCGGCAGTGCGAGTCAGCCCACACCCTCCCGTGCAGGAACTCTCCCCCTGGGCCCTCATTAGGGAAATAATGGTGCCAGGTGCACACACGTACCCGCACTCTCCACACTCAGGCTTGTTGGGGGCAGCCTGGTGTATGACCCTGGAAAACTGGAGGCAATCTAATGTCCACCGGAAGCAAACTGGTTAAATGGGTTTGGGTACATTCAATGAAATGCTGCGCAGCCTGTAAGGAGAATAAGGTAGATCTCGCGGCATTCAAATTAAGAAAGTTCAAGTTAACAGTGGCTGTCCCTGGGCCAGGGGAGGAATACTGTTGCTGAAATATTTTACACTAATATACCCTAAAAGCAAGTGGTTATTTCCATCTTTTAAATAAAAAGACATCTGCAAGGCACTGACAGGACTTTGGTGACTGAGCCTGAGAGCCAGCGACAGGGGGTAAGGGAGCAGCTGAGGGTGCCCGGGGTCCCTGGCTGGGGCCTCAGCAGATGGGCAGCCACACGGGGCAGAGGAGGCTGCTGGGGGTGGGGGGGGCACTGAGCTTGGTTCTGGAACGCTCTGAGTTTGAGGTGCTGCATCTTGATGGAGATGCTGGCAGTCCCTGGGTGCCATGGTGGGGCAGCAGCGCAAGGGCTGGTCCCCCAGCCCCGGGGAGCACGTCAGGACTGGAAGGTTTCTGTCTGCAGCAACTGTGCACCTGGCAGCGGCAGCCCGTGCCCGTCTCCCAGTGCGGGGGGTGGTCACCAACCTCAGACCGCCCTGCTCCCGGAGATCTTTGCAATGGCTCCTTTATTCCCCCCCCACCCCCACAGCCGTGCCCAGTGAAGGAGGTGGCACTGGTGTAAGAGATACAGCCACCGCCACTCAGGCCCAGCATGTGAGCACATCCAGCCACCCGCAGTTGCAAGAAAAAGCAACAGCATCAGCATCAGGTAACTGCTTCTGGTCACTAAGTTCCCACTCTCAACAGCCCAGCGGTTCAATCTGACAGCCACTCGGCGCAGAGTACTCGAGATCTTCCTATGAAAGATGGCGTGACACGCTGGCAAGGTGGGGAACAGCTATTAATAGGAGGAACAGGACCACGACCCCAGTTAGCTGCCTGACCACAGTGAAAATGCAGGGAGCATCTTCCTCCCTTTGGAATCTCTTGCTTCTCGCCCGCAAAAGGGGACAGTAGAAACTACCCTGCTACGTCCCAGGGCGGCTGCAAACACCCAATGAGATGATTATGTGCTTTATAAACTGTCAACAGCCGGACAAACAGAAAGTAGTCCTATTAGGGGCCAGTAGTTCTTGTGATGAGCACATGGCCCACAGCCCAAGGCTGAGATTGCTGGCAGGCTCAGAGGACTTAAAATTTCCTGGGGCTGGGCGGCCTTTACAGACGTGGGCCAGGCAGAGGCGTATATTTCCAGCGCTTACTTTACAAATAATCAAAGGGAAGGAGGAAAACACAGAAAGGAAAATCACTGCCTGGTGGGGGAAGGCCAGCGTTACCCACGACCTAAGGCTCTCTTTTCAGCCGCTGGCAGGTTGGTCCTAGTTGTGGCTGAGCATTCTCCTGCTCAGTAGTTTCTGTTCCCTCTTTGCAATCCTAAATCGCCATGTACCAACTATAGTGTCCAATGTGTACTCCTGACTGCTACAAACTTGACGTTTTCACATGGCAAGATCATTTTCCCCGATCCAGGTAGCGTGTTCTTTTCCAGGGCAAATCTTTGGAATCCTGAAGGCAGACTTCACTATTCCAGCTCTGGTGGACCCAGAAGACATGAAAGAGCAGTTTTTGAGTGAGGTGAGCCTTCTGCCCACTTCTAATTTCCATCTGTCAGGTGACTGAACGATGCAAGGCAATACTGTCACAACCCAGATAGTGGGAGAGGTGGTGTTGGAAAATGAGCCCCTCTGTTCCCGTTGCCGTCACTTTGGCTCAAGGTGAAGGGCTAGTTCATGTGCTGAGATCATCTCAGGGCCTTTTCTTACTCTGGCTAACAATTCTCCTGAGCTCTTGAACGAACGAACAAACAAAGAAAGGTAGCATAGTCAGAAGGACCTGAATTTGGGTCTTGGCTTTCCACTTATTAGTTGAGTGGTCTTGGGCAAGTAATGTAATCTTTCTGAGTCTCAGTTCCCCATGAATTAGGAACGATGGTACCTAACTCATACAGTTGGTACTATGATTAAATGAATTGTTCTAAATGCTTAGCAAACTGGCACCTGGTAAGTGCTGAGTAAATATAAACATTGGTTATTATAATTGTTATGGACATTATTATTGTTCGCAATATGCCTTCCTTCCAGGTTTTCCCTTGTTTTTTTTAAAGTATGTGAGATGGGAGATTGTCAAGAGGAAGAATTATTCATAAATATCATGACAAAAGCCTCCAGCTGATTTCAAATATGGCCTCAGGGCACATAGTTCAGTTATATCAGATAATCATGTGGTATCAGAGCCAGAGTTCCTTAAGGGTCATCTAGCCAAAACCATAATTTTATCAACAAGGAAACAGATTGGCATTTATCTGGTAGCTCATGGGAATGTACTCACGGGCCAAAGAAAGAACACCCCGACAATGTATTCTAAAATCTCATATACTCTAGTTGCTACAAACAGTGATGGGGTGCATGTGTGTGCCTACCAGGGAGCAGGGCGGGGAACTGGCTAGCTTTCAGTGCATTTTGCTCTTGAAGGAAGAACAGGTGCTAAAGATGCAATTCAGCAATTGATCTTTTTTTTTTGGGGGGGGGGGGTAAAAGTGCAAGTAATAAGACTGCAGTGCTGAGTACCAAGTCCATAAAAGTCAAGGACGTTTTGGTGGCGGGTTGGTGGGGGGACCAAACCAGGAGCCATCTGCCGTCTATTTTAAATCAAAGCCAGTAATAGGAAGATCAGGGTCAAAACAGGTAATTCTGCCTTACGGTCACCTGTGTTGGACTGTATGTATCCCTTATTAATGGAGAGAATTTCTACCTCAGAGATTTAAAGAATGGACTTGGTGGGGACAAGTGCATCATCAGTTCTAGCAGCATTTTAAAATGCCAAACAGCTGGCAAACACCATGGCCAACTGACCCCAGTTCCAGGGACAGGGACAGGGAAACACCGTCACAGACACTCACACACTGCACTCAGAGCCCGGCGTGGGCGAGTGGGTTGACCTTGGCTGAGGTTAGACTCCTGGGCATGTCCACAAGACGCCTGGCCGCAGGCCTCGGACGGCTCCTGTTGAGTCGGCCAGTGTGGAACCCAAAGGCTCCGCTGCTGCTGTTTTTCCAACTTCCGAAGCGACTCTGGTGACCGACCAGTCCTGATTGAGAAGCACCGACTGAGTCATTCACTTTAGTCTCCTTTGTCATCAGACTTTCCCATTTTGTCTGGGGCGGGGGGCGTGGTGGTGGACATGACAAGGTCACAAGACAGTAGTAACGGTTTCTCTCTCTTTGATGTTTCAGATCCAAGAAGTCTTGAAGCTAACACTAGGTCATGAGCGGTTCAGGCTGACGTGGGTCGGCCATGAAGGAGACAAAAAGTAGCTCACGTCCGCTGATCTGCGGACTCCCCGTCACACGGTCTTGTCTGGGTCTGAGCGAGTCTGCATTCTTTTAATCTCAAGTAGCTCAGAATGAGAGAGAACTCCAGGGCCCGGGAGAGGCTCGGCTAAGTGTGGAACTTAGATCTCCTCCCGACTCAAAAGAAAACAACGTAGGCACCCCGCACCCCTGGGACTGGATAGAATGAGGCAGGTGAACAAGAGAAGGTATTTGGGAACAATGACATTGAGAACAACAAGCAAACAAGAACAGGAAAACAAAAACCCTGAAATGGACCCCATCAATCCGGGGGACTAGGAGAGGACAGTAGTGGTCCAGGACACTAAGTGGGGCCGCACTTCCAAACACAGTGGGTCCTTTCTTTCCCAGCGACAATCTATGAAAGGGATTTCAGATTCTCCAGAATGAGGGGCTCTCTAGGGTGTTACCACAAAACCACACTATGTATGTTTGTGCTATTTGTCCTAAATCTAAATATTTCTTACCTGTAAGTTGGGAAATTCTAAGGCATTGTTCTTCAGGTTAAAATATACCTTCAGAATAATGTTCCTGCAAACGCTGTTTTTTTCTGGTTTCTCGCCAAGGGTCCTAATCCCCCCCCCCGAGACATGCCAGAAGTAAGAGAGCAATATGTCACATACCGTAGCAACTTTAGTCTGAAATGTTTAAAGTTTATTCGTATTCTTTGTAGGATTATCAATAAAAGACCTCAAACATATCTATATCTGTACATGTACAAGAACCATCAAAATTTATTCACAGAACAAAAATAAATCTTCTTTAGAACAAACCCAGGTAATGAAATGCAGGTATGGGTCTCACATAGGGAACAATCTAAGTGCTACCGGCACAAAAATATGGCTTTAAAAATAAAATAAAACCTCGGGTTTTGTTTTTCTAAGGTGTATTTCTCTTTCTTGAAATAAAAAATAAATTATTTAGAGCTATCGTTGTAAAATAGTTCTGTGCATCAACACACTTTTATTAAGGCCCTGGAGATGAAAAACAAAAGTGAATTTAGAAGGTGACTTCCTCGCAGGTGTGACTCAGGGTCACTATGCTGCTGTCCGCTCAAGTTAGTTTCAAGGTAACTAGGAAATGTCTCAGCACCGTCAGCATCTCAGCTTCACTGTTTATTTCAGCTTTTCTGCAGGACAGTGGTCACTGGATCGATTCGCATTTAATTTTTTGGTGAACTGGGAATTGAAATTTTCCCCTCGGGAGCTCAGAGACGATATGGGTGTGATATTTATACACACACAGGTGTACCCCCACGCAGCTGCTAGAGGCCTCTAAAACACAGCTTTTGTGGGACTCTCTCTACAACAACAGAGAAAGCGGGTTTCAGGTCCTGAACTAAAAAATTCCCTAGGAAAAAACGAGGGCATCTGACTGAAAAAGAACTGAGTAAGAAATTAAAATGCATGATGAAATTTGGGCAAAGACTACTATTTGCGTTTCTTGGGTGGCTTCCCGAATTTGCCAAGTCCAGCTGGGTTGCTTATACCAATACCTGATGATTAACTGATTCTAGGAACCCAAAGGACTTCTGTGTGGATCCCACGGGTCTCCACTGATCCGAGCCCAGACCAGTGAGACTCAGCTGTCTTTCTAGGACTCCCCAAGGTATCAACAACGAGACCTAGGGTTCTTGAGACACTGTCAAATCCAATCAACTTCAAGTTACTTTAACTTATCTATATACATATAACACATATGGTACATTTTAAAAAAGAGAGAGCCACTGCCATCAAATCTAACAAATGAGAGAACACATTCTAAACAACCCGGAAAAGTCGGGAATTGCTGCTCTCGGAGGTGGACTGACTTTGAGGAAGAGGAAGCCCGTGGGAGGGCGTGTTGGTGGGCGTGCGCGTGCTGGCCCTGGAGACGCCTTCCCACAACCTGTGTGCTGTAAGAGCAGGCGAAGCTACAAAACCCTCCTGCTCCCTGGAGCCCTGGGGCTCCTGAGAAAGAAGGCCACTATGCTGGTGCCCTTTTGGGCCCGTTTTCTCCCTCAGGTTCTCTCGGGCCTCACAAGAGAATTAGCCTAGCTCATACAAATTTCACCACTTTTGTCTTTCCTAAACTCAAGAGCTTCCAACTGGGTCCTGAAGATGAGTGGATGTTTCTAGAACTAATACCAATCACTCAAACATAAAAAGATTCTATGTAAAAATTCAACACCCCAGTATAGCTTGCTTTTAAAAAGCTAGTAAGAGAGGTCCTTTCAAGAGACATACCCATGAAAACATAGTGCCTGGATTCTGGGCCCCCAGGCAGGGGCGGGAAGGCAAGTGGTTACTGCTAGGGCAGGCAGGAGCGCCCCTACTAGTTGGGAGGGGGAAGGGCAGGGAGTCCAGTGAGGCTGTGGCCTGGTCCCCAGCGCCACCAGGTCAGGCCCAGCGCTGAGTCCAGGCTGGTGTCAGGCCTGGGGCTCAGGGTCCAGTGGGACTCGGTACCCCTGAGGAGGGTACCTCCCACAAGCAGCCTTCTCAGGAACTCCCAGCTGGGACGACCAGAACCAAACCTGGACAGGAGGCAAAGCAAACCCTGACGCAAGGTCACGTGGTGGCAGTCCTCTTGCTCCAGGACTTCCGAGAAGGGGATGCTCCCAGCTGGTGTACCTCTGAGGACAGTGTGCGCACCAGGGGCCCACGGAACTAGGGATGCACAGAGGCCATAGGCAGAGGAAGATGTGAAAAGCTTGGCTTCTGAAGTCAAGCCAGTTCTGAAGGGAGCACAGCAGGCGTGGACAGAAAGTCCTGCTTTTCCCTGCGCTGTCCGACAGTGGTGGTGGGAGGGGGGAAGCAGACCCGTGAAAGCTAACTCTGACCACCTCGGCACCAGGCGGGGAAAGCCCAAAGCTGCAGCAGCACAGCCACCTTGGGCTGCCACCTTCTCTTACCGACACGCAACCCGCAGGAAGTGCTCCAGTGTCTGTTACAGTTACCTCATCAGAACCTCCCATCAGGGCCCGTATTGCAGGGACTCAGGGAATACATAACTTGATGGAAATCTAACTCTTTTTGCCGTGTGGGCCCAGAAAGCGTATTGCTCCAGTGACATCAAAGGGGAATCTGAGGCTCTGTTCCTGAATCCAACCAGCACTGTCCTTGTTAATGGCCACGTCTGGTGGTCAGCTGGCCAAGTAAGTACCCAGCAAGCATGTCCCCTGACCTCCAGATTCCACTGCCCCCTGGAGTCTGCTGCACCCCGCAGGGCAGCGATGTGCTGGGTAGAAGTGCAAGACCTGGCTATCCAAACCCACCGCTCCTTCACCAGGTGCCTTCGCTCAGCGGCACAGAGGCCAGCGCCCACCTGGGCTGAGGAGAAGTCAACTCAGCAATATCTCCACAGAGTCAGCTGCTGCTGCCTTCTTCCATGTGTAAGGGAAAAAGCCTTTTAGAATAAGCTCTGGAGGCTGCAGCATTCTCTAAAGAAAAAGCCAGAGAAATATTTGGATAGAAACAGGCTCAAAGGATAATCTAAAATTTAACATCTGGCAACAACGCTGAACTTCCAGCTTCCCTCTAACTTGATGATTTTTTTTTCTCTCTTCATTTGAGATAACCTGATGATAGAGGGCTGCATAATCTATCCAAACATGTGGGCATTTAATCTTCCAAAGCAGGCAGCTCTGAGGAGCTCCACATGCCAATGAGATCAACCGCATGCATCAGAAACACAGTGGACGTTCTGTGTCTCCCCCACCCCCAGCGCAGGTGAGTCTGTCAGTTCTCTGTGATCCATGACCAGCCCTGAGAGCTTCCAAACCTCACACAAGACATCGCCAGGTTACAAACTTCAGGCCCTTGGAACTGACAATTCTTTGGCCAGATTCCCTGCTGCACAGTGGAAGGGTTTTTAGAAAGAATGAATTAGACCTGGCTGGAGCTGACCTATGCTTACAGTCCCCTCTCCCAACAAAGGGTGCGGAATTAGTCACTTTTCTTTCCCATTAAAATAAGTGATCTCACCATGTGCCCTCAGCTTGGAAGGGAAGGAACATGTAAAATAACCACCAAGGGTTGAGAAAGCACGCAGGCACCGAGCCCGTGGGCACGAGGCCCGCAGGTCAGAGCGCCACAGAAACTCCTGTTTTGGGTGTCTGACAGGCACAGGTGGGAGTGTGACGGAGGGGTGCTTCACAGGGTCGTGGGCTGGGGGCCGTGGTGAGGTGGCAAAGACGCAAGGTCCAACGCAGAGACCCACCTGAGGGAGGCAGTGCTAAGGCGTCAGAAGGCAGGCTGGGGCACTGCAGAAGGGACATGGGTGTCGTTGTCTGGGCTTCACCCAGAGAGGCCCCGACAGGCAGCTGTTCTCTGCTCCCTCCCGCGTTATGTAGGGACACCCACTCCGTGCGTACGGCCCCCGCAGGTCGTTTTCTTCCTCCTCTCCTTTTCCTTTCTAAAAATTTCCTTAAAATTTGTAATTTAAAATAAAGCACAATAGCTTATTTGAGAAATGTTCTTTCTCAAATAGAAACTGCTCAGATCTTGCTTAAAGAGATTCAAAACCCCTTTAACGTATCTCACAGCACAGGAGGCATGAACATCTCCTATGTGTGCGGTTACGTGTACACACGCATGACTAGAGAGGTGTACATATCTGCATACACAATGGCTGCAGGTAACATTCCATATTTCTGATAATCAGGCTTGCATTCAAGATGACACTGCACACCTTTGGAAAAGAGGAAATCAATAATTGGCTTCCGTGACTGTTTCTGTCCCCCGACAAAGCTGATGACAACTGGTGACAGGGCGTTACGGACAAGCCTGCTGAGTGGATGGCAGCGGCAAGCAGAACGCACTGCTTCCCACTTTCAGGGTCTTTTTCACAAAAGTAATCATCGCTTTTCAGAGACTGATGCTTCAGATTTGGATTTCCTTTCCAAATTTTACTTCGGGGATTAGAGAAAGAAGCATTTTAAAAGTCAAAGTTTGAGATAAGGTTACCCTGCCCAGAGATATGCTTAATACAATGAATAAAATCTTCATCCCAAATAGAAATTATAATTTACAAATAGAATATTTTGTTAAAATAGGGAATATCCAGAGATTCCTGCCATGGTGTGGCTAGCCCTTTTCTGTGTGGAAGAACGGGTGCCTGTTTTGGAGGGTCCGTAGGCAGCGTGTCAGAGGAGCCTTTCCACGGAGAGCAAGCCCTGTGCACGGCGCTGCGGCCACCGTGTGGCGGGGAGGGGCTGTGGGTGTGGGAAGGTGAAGATGGTGTGTAGAGACACAAATGTTTATAGTTTGGTAAACTCTAAAGAAGAAAAAGAACACCCTTTATTACAACTGGGGTTAAAAAAAGCCCCCCATCTACAGGGGTCAATTCCCATCTGCTGTAGGCAGAAGGGAACGCATGTCAGCAGGGGTCCCTCAGCGGTCACTCCTCTGGTCCAGTTTGGATGCAGCGCATCCCAAATCGGATTAGCTGTCCGTCCAGAACCAGTCTTGGCTGATCGGTGGGAAAAAACGTTTTGTTTGGGTCTCAGTATTTTCATGTTTCCCTAAGGACAAGGGGGCGGAAGTGGGGGTTTTAACTGTCAGATGAATCCCTGAAAAGCTCATTCTGACAATGTCCTACTGCACGCTGTGCACTCCTACCGGACAGACAGATAGGCAGACAGACAGACACTGGGTTTCTACCTGCTGAGCTGCTGCGCTCACTTCTCACTCACACGTAGTTGCTACCTGCCTTCTCTTAACAACTGCAGTGCTTTCAACGAGAGGAAAACAATAATAAAAATAGCAATAATTAAAAAGGTCATCTACATTATTAACTTCCAGTGGGTATATTACAGGGGGTTTTCTGTACATGGCCCAGAACTAGGTTCCCTATGTACACAGAGGCATGGGGGAAGCATCCACCTCGGGAGTCTTAGCCTTCTGCCCTGAAAGACAAGGTTCCTCCTTCAACTGAGAGTTTCTTGCCGCACGGCTGTTCTGAATGAAGGAGCAACATTCTGTACACCCGGGGGGGTTGGGTGCAGGGCTGGGAACAGGAGAGTGGGGACACTTCCTTCCGTCTCCTCCCACAGCCTGTCTGGTCTCCAAGGCCATCAGCAGCTGCTGTTTTTGAATTCACCATTCTCCGTGATGGAAAGCTTGGTGGGGTTGGTGGGCGAGATGCCATTGCGGACCTGCATGCTGTACCGCTCCTTCACCTGGGTCAGCGCGCTCATCAGCCTGGTGTTGGCCGAGTCCAGGGACACGATCCGTTTTTCCTGCAACACACCGATCATGGCTTTACTCTGGCTGCACACGAGGAGTCACAGTGACACTCTTTCTTTAGAGGGACTGCTCTAACGCTCGCTATCACACAGCCGCACGCAGGACGCTTTCCGCACAAATGGAACGTCTCTGCCTCTTTCTGCACGTGAGTCAGGTTCAGCTTCCCCTGAGCCCAGTGGGTCTGTGTTCATTTTCTCTTTTCTTTTTTCCTTCAGCATAGCAGGGTTTGTTATTAATAACCCCTTGGGACACTGGGATACCAGAATAAAAATGATACCACGTGTCACTTCAGTCTATGCAACACAGGAGTCAAGCTGCCTGACTGTATTAAGGGCTTTTGGTCAAAATGAAAATGTGGAAATTAGGTGGCAAAGAAAGAAGCATCAGAGGTTTCATTTCACGGAGGAGAAGTGCAAGTGATCTGTGGGTTCTGAGCCCCCAGAGAGGGTGGTACATCAGTCACATTTGCAGAGAACTCACATTGTGCTCAAAATTAAAAACAGTACATGGTGGCAGCTGTGACAGTCACCGACAAAGTGAGGATGCAACACGCAAGAGGGGGGAAAGCAGCCAGAAGCTCAGACCAGGGAGTTACTCGGGTACAGGGAGGGAGATGTGGCCGCAGGGGTCGCCGTCAACGTGACACGGGAAAACAGACAGAGACACACGCTCCTGGGCTCATTCCAGCTCAGTCACTCCAGGAAAGCCGCCCAGCGCGGAGACGGCTTTCACTTTAGTTTTGAGTCTCTGGAAAAACAGCAGCTTTAGAACCGTATTTTGGAACCAGAGGTTGTTGAACATGCACACACAAAAAATAAAACTGAGGAAAAAAAGGGCCATAAAAAAGGGTGGGGGGCAATCTCAAGAAAAGTAGACCCATCTAAATCAAAGACAAAAAAAATCACCCCATCAAAACATTATCCGTCTCACAAAGGTTAGGAGAGAAACCCTGACCCTAGCTTTGGCAGCTTGATGAGTCATTCCAGAAGCTAATGCCGAGAAGAACGGCTCTACCTGTGCCCCTGAAATGAAAAAGGAAACAGCATGGAAGGACCAACTCTCATAAGCCAGAAAGGGCTCTCCTATCCCAGGAGCACCTACATTCACGGGGGTGGGGGCCGCGGTGAGGTGAGTCACGGTCAGGCTCCAGAGGACACATAAGGACCTCGCTGCTGCTCCTTGCAGTTGAAGCAGCAGCCACACAGGGCCCGCAGGGCCTGCTCTGTGGGGACCTTGCTGCAGAGGATGCAGAGTAAAGACCTCCACCCAGTGGGGGGCGGTTTAGGGAAAAGCACCTACAATAGCAGCCAGGGATGACTCCCTACCACGGGGCGGGGCGGGGTGGGGCACTCAAAAGCATTAAAAAAAAGCCCAGCTCACACTTATTATCATTAAAAAACATTCCTCCTTTCCCTGATGGAGAACTCGGGGGTCAGGCACCCCAAATCAGTGTTATTAAATAACCACTCATCTAGAATAATACGCGTTTGACTTTGGGAAGGTGGGTGCCTCGTTGTAAGGACAAAGCTGAAAGAAGGCTCTGGGAGGCTTTCATAAAGAATGAAAACATTACAGCCAATGGGATTCACTAGGATAACAAGTACAGATCTTTTCTAGGTCAGCAGGTAAGGACTGGCCAGTGGTCAGCAGCGAGCCAGGGGTGGGAGCCAAATCTGACGTTTCAGCCTGTGGGTAGGAAGGATCTCTATGCAAAAAAATGTTACTTCTTGAAATGAGGAAAAAAAGCTATTTCAGCATTAGGATAATCTGTACGACCCCAATACTAAGGAATGCAGGGTTTTCCAGGTCTACCCAAAAAAAACGAGGGATTCATTAAAAACTATCCGACTCTTCAAGAGTCACGAAGAAGGCTACGAGTAACTGTGATTACTTGCTGACTGCGAGAGGGGCCACGGAAGTCAGGCAGCCCCGGACAGTGGAAAGTGTCCAAGTGCAGAAACCCCCTCCTGGAACCCCCTCACTGCCAACCTCTCACCATGGAACAAAAAGTCAAAGGAAAGAAGCCGAAGAGGGACTTTTGAAATTCAAGGTTCGTTGGCAAAAGAGGCTGCGACCTTTCGACTCTGGCCGGATGGAAGGGCAGAGCCCCCAGTCCGGCCCGACGGGAGGACTTGAGGAGGGGAGTGAGGAGCTGGAATGGGCAGGAGGCGGTGCACCGGGCCAGGGCGGGCTGCTCGGCTGGAGCGCGACAGGGTTTACTTGCCTGGTTGAATAATCTCATCTCCATTTAGGACCTGTAATTTAACACAGTGGAGGTATCACTTGCCAACAGTAACTAGGCAGCTGCTTGCTTCTCAGAGGAGGGAGCCCTTCTCTGTTCTCCATCTGAGCCACAAGGAGAGATCCTGGGCGGGGAGGGTGTGAAAGGTGGTGCAGTCCCTGGCCTGATGTTTAAGAAACGGTCCCTTAGTGCCATCACCAGGATGCCCGTGGCCGGGCCACGAGGTAGGTCCAGGACGGGTGGACCTGCCCTCCCCAGTGGAGAGCTCATCCTCTCCGTCTGGTTAGAAAGCCGCTAGCCCAGGCTGCCCTTGTAGCATGAACTGGCTCTGAATTCAGGCACCAGCTGGTCCCGTAGGGACAGGGCCTCCGAGAGAGATGCAAACCAGTTCACTGGGCACAGCCTTCGGTGTTTCAGGAAATGCTGGGACCAACTCCAGTAGAAGGGGAGACACCGTGTGCACTTCAGAACTAGTCTTCCCACTACTGGCAGCACTGAGGCAGCGGTCAGGGACAGAGAAGCATGGGTCGCCTCGCTGGGGAGCTTGCTCCCCTAGGTAAGGTTCCTCCTTACAAAGGAAAGGCCCTGATGTAACACACCATTCATGACAGAGGGGCCAAAGGGTGTTCATAGCCTTTCACTACAAAAAGATTTTAATGTATCAGTAAGACAACAGCTGGAACCAGGAAGCCTGCTTTTTAAAGACAGTGTAATTTTAAAAAACTGGCTTCAGTGTTTTTTTGCCTTGTGCTGTGCAAGGTGCAGTGGTTTTCAAATGTGGTCAAGTGAGTTTTCCTCATGTTCTTTAGGGATCCACAGTGGGCGTCTGGTCGAAAATTTACTAACAGTAATGCCGACGTTGGCATCGGTGATTGATTATACTGAGCCAACTCTGGTGTGATGTGACCTATTATTTGAGAGCGGTTCTTGGTGTTGAGGGGTCAGTAGGAGCTGCTGGGAACTGATCTCTGGAAGGCACCCCTGATTTCACCAAAGTCATCCATGGAATCGAATCACTTGGAAAGCACTGCATCGAGGGAGGGACACAAAACTGTCCCACTGGGCCAGAGCACAGGTCTGCTGGTCTGAGGGTGCTGTTGCTCCTGGTCCTGAACAGTGGCCCACGCCTGTTTGACTGAGAGAAGACCCTCGTTTTCCAGAGCTCCTGAGTCCTATACACACCCAGCTCCTCCTCTGGCTTTCACCCCCTCTGCCTAGGCCTCCTGTGCACACCAGGCACCTTGCCCTAAGTGCAGAAATGCGGGGTGTGGCAGACTACTGGGGAAGCTGTTGTGGTGAACAGCTGAGAGAAGGAAAATCCTGGGCGCGGGGCCGTGATCTCAGCCCACCCAAGCTCCCTTCTTGCTGCGGACACGGTCTCAGGCCAGCCAAAACGACAAGCGTGGCCCGTTATACCGTACTCGAGCTAGAATCTCTCCTGGTGTGCTTATGAGCAGATTCGTCCCGGCTTTACGATGCCACTGAAAAGTCCGAGGTGAAATGCACCCACACTAGCCTTCTGGACCACGCTGCCCTCCCTCTCTGGGCTGTTTGTCTTAAGTCTCTGGGATGGGTTTTACGGCCTAGTCTCCGCTACCCTTCCCTCACCCGCCCTGGGGACACCTGGAAAGGTTTTTTAACGAAGGACCAAGTAAGATAATCACAACAGAACTTTCTTCTGATACAGAGAAGGTCTAAATATCTAGAAACGACAGAGGTCAAGAGTCCAAAACATCCAGGGCACTGAGCTGACGAGAGAGCCTGACAACCCACTCGGCTTCCAGGCCGTGCGGCCCTCTCCCCAGGGCTCTGCTTCCAGGCTCACCCCTGCACCTCTGGAAGTCACGCCCACCCCAGGGACCTAGATCGCAGGTGGCAATGCTCGTTCAAGAGCCCTGTGCAGGGAAGTGAGCAGGATGCGAAGTCCTTGCTCCCGCTTTTATTTCCCTGCTTAGGGTTGTGGCATGCACTGGACGGTGACAAATGTAAACCTGCCTGAGGTGTCTTGAGGGAGGTGACCAGACATTCTCAAAACCGTACCTGCCTTCTGCTACTTGTTTTGCTCTGAGACATACGACCTTATTCTGCGCTGATAAAATGAAAAGGAATCAGAAACATTTCCAGCCTACTGGATTTTGTTCCGATCACTGATGTGTCCCTGTGAGGTGTTCTCGGTGGCCCTCATGCCATTCCTGTGACAGGAGTGACCTACAGAGAGCAGAGGCCCAGACCCTGATTCCATCAACTGGAAGAGGTTCTCCAAGCACAGCCAACAAAGAAGGGTGACCAAGCAGATCCCGAGCATCAATGCCAAGCCCGGAACCCAAGGAAAAGTAAGGAAAAGCATCTCCTCTAACCCTGTGTGACCCCTGCGGTCCCACCGCCGTCTGGGGCTGGAGGTTGATAGCACAGTGGACGTGACTGACAAGACCGTGAACATCGCAGCCAAGCAATGGTCAGTGGAGGTCACAAGCCAGACACATGCAGTGTACTTTTTCACAGCTACCCCCTCAGAGAACGCCCTGCTTTCCGTCTGGAAAGAAGTAAACCCCATCATGCACTGGGCTGAGATTTGTCAAGCAACTGCGCTAAGCACGCTAGTACTTTGCTGGGTTAACAGGCTTGTCCCCAGTAAAAGAAAGGAGAAGTCAGAGGTCACGTGGAAACTCTTAGTCTTCAAAAGGTGATGCAGAGAACGTTCCCATGACCCATTTTCCAGTTATGCCTCAGCATTTGCAAGGGGCGAGGAGTCAAAAAACTGCAGTTATTAGGAGGAACAAGAGCCGTCTATCACGCTCCAAGCCCACTTACCTGTGCGTCGATTATTTTCTGCTTTGCATCGATGACCGCCTGCATCTCAGCGTGGTCCTTCTTCAGTTCCTCTTCCACGGCCATTAGCCTAGAAGGTGGCAGGAAGGACATTTCAGCATCTCCAGAGAGAGGGCTAGATTATGCAGAGGACTAGAAACCCAACTCATCCCAGTGCGACACTTCCACGCCTTCCCAACCGAAGGTCTGAGGCCGTGTGTTCTCTCCTCTCTCCCGCCTCGGGAGACAGCCCACGTTGCTCTCTGCCCGGGACTAGATCGCTCACGCGTCCATTTCCTTTGGGTCAGTATTCCCACCATCACATCCTCCCTCAGGTCCCTCAGCACCACTTACTCCATCTTAAAATATCAAACTAGTCAACTCAAGCCAAACAACCTTCCCTCAATCTCCAGTTACCGGGGACGGCTGTCCTTTCGCCTCCCCTGCACAGCTGGGTCCTCAGAGGGACTCTGTACTGAGCGGGTCTGATTTCTCATCCACCATTCATTCACATCTCCCCCTCTGATGTGCACACCCCATCAAACTGCTCTCGGTAAGGCCCTGTACGGCTAAACCCAGCCCTCTTCTGTCTTCAGTTTATTGACCTGCCCACAGCTTCTGGCAAGATGGAAGTGCGGTGGCTCTGAGCACGGACTCTGGGGCCTGACAGCCTAGCCTCAAATCCTGCTGGCGCTGCCAGGTGACCTTGGGCAAGTGACTTAGTCAACCCGCTGCCTGTTTCTTTATTTGTAAAATGGGAATGATAATGATGCCTACCTCAGAGGTTGGCATTAAACAAATTATGACTATCAGATTAAACAAATTATTTGTCAAGGACTTAGAAAAGAGCCTGGCCTGTAAGGGCTGTGTGAGGGCTGGGTGAAGTTGACGCTTCCCCCACACGTGCCTGACATCTTGGGCGCCCTCTCTCGGTCCTCCGGCCCTAACGAAGGCCAGTGCACTTCCCTTCCATGTCTTTGGACTTGTTTGTGAATACTTAGGTTTTCCCCTCTAAGGCCTCTCAAGTGCATCACTAAGTTTTTACTTTTTCTCATTGTGATGAAAGGAAACAGACTACCTCTGTCTTCAAAGGAAGTGCGCGAAGGTCTCACATTTAGAAAACGTTAAGAGACACGGTCAGTCATCGCCTGTACTAAGACCATGGAGCACATGCAGAGGTGAAAGGGGCTGCCAGTCCTTGAGGAGTCTCTGGCTCCTCTTCCCACCTCTTGTGCCCCTGGCCAGCTCACTCCCAGCACCGGGGCCCCTCCAACCTGCTGATGATGCTCTTCATCTGGCTGTCCTTCTCCTCCTGCTGCCGGCGCAGCCGCTCCTCACTGTCCTCCAGCCGCGCCTTGTACTCCAGCAGCAGCTTCTGCATCTGCTGCTCCTGCACCAGCAGCCGGCGCTCATACTCCTCCAGCCGTCGGCTGGACACTCGCAGGCGCTCCTTCAGTTTGGTGATTTCCTGTTCGTACTAGAGGAGAGGAAGATGCTTTACACTAGCCGTAGACATCGGTGACCTGC
This sequence comes from Macrotus californicus, assembly GCA_007922815.1. Classification (NCBI taxonomy): domain Eukaryota; kingdom Metazoa; phylum Chordata; class Mammalia; order Chiroptera; family Phyllostomidae; genus Macrotus; species Macrotus californicus. Next base: position 8,048 of record VMDR010001509.1, on the reverse strand, counting down.
TTTTCACAAGAGAAACCGGAGGCAAGGTAGCTGGATGCCGTCTGAGCTGCCGTGCCCTGTGCTGCTGCTGTTCTTGAAGGCACAAATGGGAATGGAGCTTTGCCCCCCTCCCCAAATTACATTTGTAACATTACCTTGGCATTCCAAACCTACGTATTATGTGTCTACGTCCACATTAAACCACCAGCTGCTGCAAGCCACACCCCACCTGCGATGGTATGGAGTGGGGCAGGAAAGAACGACCAGCACTGAGAAGCCTGCCAGACCACTTAAAATGGGCTGAGAGCCAGCTGTCCACAGAGAGCAGGTGCTGTGCCGTCGTCGGCACTGTGGGGTCTCGCACATGACCTGGCTCATCAGACCACCACTCCTGCACTCTACCGGAATCGGCTCTGCAGAGAACACGCAGCATTTCTGTAATGCTAAGTGCTACTGAATCAATACATAGAATTTTATGGCAGAGTAGGCTGTGGCTTCTTTCTCCCTAACTATAAAAATGCAAAGCATTCAGGTCACAAGCATTAAGCCAAAGGCCTACGTGTTCTCTAGGGCTGACGAATACTGCCTCTTGGCCCGTTTTCATGACACGGCTCACTTGCCCACTTTTGCACTCCTTTCTGGAACACACTGGTCTGTTTTCTCGCTCATGCTGTATATACAGCTGTACACTGGTTACATGGCCCCTTCTTGTACCAAAGTTGCTATGGGTGGGGGGGTGAGTGCACTGGAATGTCACATGTCTAGGTGAGGTGAGAAGCAGAAGCCTCCTGATGGTCTTCATCAACTCACTAGGATCAATTCACTAGTGATACATCTGTATGGTGCTTTGTAAAAGGCAATCTGTTTTCATATAATATCCTTCCAGACAATTAGCTTCTGCTTATTCAATATCATGGCCCTGAACAACAACGTTAATCTGGAAGGTCAAAGATGACAATTTCGAGGACAGTTTGAAGAGGCAGACTGCAGCAAGGAGCACGTTTAGGGCCCCGCTTATAGGTGAGCGGAAGCCGGCTGTCTGGTTGTCAGTCAAATGAGATAACACCATACATGATGTCAAGTTCTTGTTTGATTGTTTTTCCATGTCAACTTTTCTTTAAAAGACAAAACTGAACCAACAGATGGTTAATGTCTTTTTCAAAAATCATTGATAAAGACAGACATTCTTTTCCAGAAAAAGCAAAAAAAAAAAAACCAACCCAACAACAAAAAAAACAAACAAACAAGAAAAACCCAGCACAAAATCATTACCAAGATATAGAGAGTGAGTCTAGTCCAAGGGAAATTTTGGCCTTGGATGCAGACTACCAACCACTTTACAAAAACATTAAATAATTGCCTAAAATTACTAGAAATGAATATCAGAATATTCTCCAAATTAAGGCAACCTACATAAAAAAATAAAAAGCTAACGCCCTCCCCCCAGCTTGATGGACACCTTCCACACATGCCCACCTAGCGACAATACCAGGCACCACCCACAGATGGTGCGTGACGGTTAACGAAAGATGTGGAGCTGAAGCTGGGGAGGGGCAGCTCAGGTCCTTGGCCAGACGGCCCTTGTGTGGGGTTTTGCCTGTGGCCGTGGGGCAGTGAGTGAATAAGCGCAGACTTGGTTCTACCTTCTCAGCATGCTTGGCTTCATCTTGATCTTGCTCAGCGTCTTCCACATCCTCTTCATACTGCCCGTTGTTCAGAACCCAGGCTGCTGTCCTCTCTACTGGGGACATCGTGGCAGAGTCCACAGGTGACTGGACCTGCATCAGAAATACTTGTTGGCATCTCTCAGAACAGTTCATCTACTAGTTCTGTTTCACACAGAGAGCTATTCTTGGAAGACGTAACTGCGATTCCTCTTTTCTAATAAATGCTCTCAGTTCTAACTAATATTTTATTAATGCCAGGGCTGGAGGAGGGAAAAGAGACTCTTCATTTGTGTAAGAAGAAACTATCCTGAATAGAAATTCTAATGTGACACTTCCGAGAACCTGCCTTTTTCTCCCTCCAAAGAAAGATGAGGCCTTGACATTGTGGATCAGTCCAGTGGTCCACGTCACCTAACGGAGTACAGAGATGACAGAGAGAGAGAAGGAAAGCGTGACTCTGTGGCTGATCGCTCAGGTTGACCCAGGGATGGGCAGGAGTCAAGGAAGCGGTTAAAGCAAACAAACCCACCAGGTGCTCATTTATACATTGGAATGCCAAATTCCTAATTTCACCTTTGCCACTTAGAGAAAGAGAAAACACAAGTGATTTTAGACATTTTTATAGAGCAATGACTTCTTGAAGGGTTAAGCCCACTAAAAGTTCTGTACTAGACCAGAAAGTTTCCCGATGAATAGAGGCTCAAAACAATAGATATGAAATTAACGTAAGAGATAGTTCTATCCAGTTAGGACAGCTAAATTGTCCTTTTCCAGTATAGATACACAGAGTGATAAAAATTCTAGCCTTGAGTGGCAACTCTGCCACCTAATTGTCACTTAATCTCTTAAATGCTCTTTTCCGGATGTGCTGAATAGGACACCACCAGCATCATCATCACCGCCCAGCCTGACCCTCTCAGGGAGCTGTAAGGACTGAATGAGACAACGCGTGTGGGAGGCCTCTGGAAACTCAGGGTACCGGAGAGCTTAGGTGTTATTAGTGTGCTTCCGTTTAGAAAACTGGTACTGCACATTACAGTTTCTATGACGCGACTGAACATTAGTGCTTGCTCCACAAACGATGCTGGAAACACACAACAAATTCTTTTTCTCTGGCCGGCCTGAGAGAAGTGCCTGAGACAGAATGAAGGAGAGAAGTGGGAGAGGGGGTGGAGAGACATAGAGAGCGAGCGAGCGAGTGTGAGCGAGCTCGAGAACAAAGCACTGTGAGTGAGCCAGTCTTTTTGTAATTAGGATGAATTTCTATTTTGAGGACAAATACTCCATAATCTCATTGAGGGGAATTTTCTCTCTCATGCAGAGCTGTAGATCTACAGAATCTTTATATCATTCTGGAAGAGAACTGAGTTAAACTCTAAATAGAGATTTTCAAGGAAGGGGCATGATGATGACTTTGAGATTTACAAAGAGCAGATAAAACAACCTGGCTGCAGAGCCTGAGAGGGGATCAAAGATGAGCTGGGTAAAACACATGCAAACAGAAGTAATGGAGAGGTATTCTTTAAACGTCGGAAGAAGAGCCTGGTTTGTCTGACTTACGAACAGATTAGACACATGTATCAATGAAAGAAATGGCTTCATGCCTGAGGCACACGTAGCAACGGTGAACGAACTTCTGGAGTCTCTTTCTTTAAGGCCGCATTCTGCACTCTGGTGTGCAGGTGTGCTTCTCACACTTCACTCGTGTGCCACTAACCACATTATCACCAATATTTATTATCTCTTTAAAACAACTGTTTACAGTCAGGTAAGTCCTTATACGAAGCAATAATATCAGTAAGATTAGGAGTCTGATGCTATGTAATAAATATGTTTCTATGTCAGCAATTACATATTTTTCTAAAAATGTGTTAAAATAAACACCATGTACACTTAAGTAATTTTGAGTATCGCACTTTGGGAACACTGGCCGATAGGACACAGTATCGTCTATAAAAGGAAGGTGGTAATTAGCCACATCAAAAGTTACTATGAGAAACAAGTGAGCTAGCACAGGAAAGCACTCTATTAGCTGCAAAGTACTTCACACACACACACACACACACACACACACACACACACACACCTCCCCGACTGGATTTTAAAAGCAGAGCATAACAAATTGCTTTAGGATTGGTAGAGAAAATAGTTTAGAAAAGGATGCAGGTTTTTTATTTGATATATGTATATCCAAAGGGCAAAAGAATGTGGTTCTGGGTCTTAAAAAATTAGTAAGAAGCTAATATTTAAAGGAGGCAGATCCCTTTTTAATTTTATCATCTCACCACTTTAGCATATAGGGTACAGAAAAGCTGCTTTCCTGTGTAACCAGGAGTTTCTATTCAATAATAGTTTGAGATAAAGTAGCCAGTAAAACTAGTAACTTTACTCTTTGAAATTGATTACTTCAAGGCAGCTACTTCAACGGCTTTCTGCTTCACAGAGTTAACAAGATGTTGGCTGAATGAACTTACTCTCCCTCTGATTTGTTACGGTAACTATTGAGTGCCTCTAAATGCACTGCAGACAAACAATACCCCTAAGAGCACACTACGGAGAGATCTTAGCCCCGAAAACCATTAAAAACTCCAATTCCTTAGGGTTATCTTGGCTTTAACTGCTAAGTGAAAAGGCATAACAACGAGAGTGGTTTCATTTACTGGTAATGGTGGTGGCTGCCGTACTTTCAGCAGGACAAACAATGTCCAAAGAATTACAAGGGACGGTACAATGGACACTGGGCATTCAGGCGTATTCCTTTTTATTGGATGAACCTGATTTTCGACCACTTCCCAGTACAGTGGTACCTCGGTGCTCATCGTTAATTCGTCCCGGAACTCGTGAGGAATGCGGAAACCAGCGAACACCTAATGATGAAGTGGTTTCCCTTTGCAGGGTGCCTTGTGACTCATGCAAGTTCCAGCAAGAGCGATGAGCCCTGCGCAAGCGCCGAGTGATGAAATATTTTTCCTCGTCAAAATGAGACGAGTACCGGGTTTGACAAGCTCTGAAGCTGACGGGGACCGAGGGACAACTGTATATCCTACCTAGCACTTTGCGTGACACGTGGTAGGTGGTCAATAACTGTTGAAAAAGTAAATCGGACCAATAGTAACTGTGCTTGTATTCATTCATAAACCTTTTACACAATTAAAAAGAGGCGGAAAAGTAATACTGAGCAGATCAAAGTTATTTGTGTTAGATTGGAAGAAAACAGGTGACTTTCGCTTCAGAATTATTTTTTTGTGGTAGTATCTTCTTCATATGAGAAAACTATACACTCTTTTTTGCATTTTTTGATTGATCTTATGTGTGCTGTTCTTATTTCCCAATTAGATTGTCATGTTTTGAGGCACGGCACCCTATTGTACATTGTTTGGGGGGTGGGCATTGTAGTGACTATGTATTTGTACAAAAGACACTTGATGAAACATTATTTATTAATTCAGACTTGACTACTGAAGCATAACTCATTACTAAGAGAAGGATGCTGTTTTCCCTCTAACCTTCCTCTGGGTAGTAAATGATATCACAACACAGTGGTAACGTGCATCGAAGGCGACCGCTCCACCTCCTGTGTGGAGCTGCACAGACAGCAGGACTTATCACCTCCCGTTTACAGCCCAAGAAACTGAGGACAGGATAGTAAGCGGCTCAGTCCCGCCCTGCTCCGCTGCATCCTCAGGAAGAGCTTTGGCAACTGCTGACTTTCAACAGGGGACCATGAGAGGAAACGAGAGATGACAAAGACAAAAGGGAGCAGGGGTTCCCATTAGGAATGTCTCCCTCTCGAGATAAAGCTGCTCCGGGAGAAATGACACTTAGGGCAAAGGGGCCTGAGACAGCAGTTTCGCTGACCCTCTGGTTAGTCACAGCCTGGCTGCGGGGGGACATCTGAGAACAGGCCAGCTCCCTGTTCCTGGCTAGCACTTACTAGGAATAAGGAAGACTTGCTGGTTTCAGGCTCTCCGCAGTCTGAAATAGTCCAGTTCCTGGCAATGAATAACAAACACCTCTGCTAACAACACCAATGAAGGGGCTGACTAAAGACGAAGCAGACTCTGAGAGAGCTTTTGAGGAGCCTGGGTAGGGCAGCATCATCCTGATAGGCTGCCCAAATGCCAATTTTAAGAGCCTCTTCAAATTTGGGTTTCTAAGTTTAGGTAACATGCTGTATCTGAACAACTCACATATTGTAGAGACAGTCTATGATGCACGAGGAACAAAATGAAGAGAAAAATGAGAAAAAAAATCAATCCAAACGGAGGCTGAAAGGGACAAAAATGAAAGCTTCCCGGAAAAAATTCCTTCCGTAGAATGTTTCCCTAGAATTTTGTTTCCTTCCTACCCAGTAGAAGGAGGAGGCCGAAGCCAGTCACAGTGCCAGGAAGGACCGCTCCTTTGTGCCGAGATACAAACGGAATTTGCATGGGACAAAGCCACGGAGAACTGCAGACTCCTACAGAACAATCCCCACAAAGAAACCCTCTAGTTTGGGGGAGAAAAGAATTCTCTGACACAATCTGCAATTAAAATATGTAAAGGAATTTGCTGAAAAAATGCGCTGATTATACAGAATTTCAGAGGCTTCATGGGAGTAAATGAGAAAAGCAAGCAAGAAACCAAAAGATAAGGAATTTAAGAAATAACGTTAAGTTTGAAAGAATAAACCATCTGCATAGAAAGAGCCAGGGAAGAAAACCCAGAAACTTAAGCAACTAGAATAGAGCGTTTCATGGTTTATTGGCTTTGAGGATGGCGGTAGCAACAAAGGCACAAACAGAGATGAATATTTAAAGCTGTGCCAGGACATCTCACTGTGGCCGTGCCCCGCGTCACGGCAATATAATATGGAGCCTCTCTAGCTCATTAATGGCTGTGGGGTTAGAAACAAAACATTTTCAAACTGGTTACGTGGAGACTGAAGGCATTCCCTACCTCCCATCTATCACCCAGAGAAACGTACCGAACGCTTCTGTAAGACGGCTCTATTTTATTTCCCTATAGCACAAATAGTATAAATTACAGCGGGTTCCAGGCGATCACATAACAGGCTATTTAATTTATAACATTCATAAACAATCGCTCTGAGTCAGGGGCCCTGTGCAGTGCTGGCTGCATGACACAGGAGGAATAGCACCCCTCTCTTCCATCCAGGGCTGGGCCCGTGTCCACTGTCAGCTTCGAAAGTAAGTGGAGGGCCCTGCCCCGGGCCTGTCCCTCTCTGCTAAGCTGGTGTTCTTCTCTGCTCCCTCTCGCAGGGCCCTCCTGTTGCACTACGCCCCCAAACAGGCGTCTGCCTCCACACAGCGTTCCATCTCGAAACGGCTTACCTTTCTTCCCTCCTCTCAATGGACACCGTGGTCCTCGGAAAGGAGGTGACCTCGACTAGAAGCCAGCGTTAAGAGCCGGGTGTGGAAACTAATTCACAATAAGATGTGAGTGACTGCTAGCCTCCTGACACACTAATTAAATGTAAAGATAGGAGATCTATAGATACATACAAGCCATTAAGCATTTTTACTTAAAAGGAAAAACATATATTACTATGTTATAGTATTATACAGAATGTTATACATACTCTTCCTTTTCTTCAAATGAAAATGCTTATTTAAGTCAAATGAATTGGTAAAATTTGGGGGAAATACAACAAAATAAAAATGAAAAATTTAAGACTGAAGAAAACCTTTATTTCTCAGGAAAGAAGCACCAACGAGGAGGTTTTTGCCCAGGAAGTCAGCTACCAGAATCGGCTGCCGTTGGACATGTTTCTCACCCCTTCCTCTTTTTCTGTATCCAAGGATTCTGTAAATCCTTGATTATTATTAAACAGTAATTAAACAATAATTAGCAGAGTCGGGGCAAGGGCTCTGATCACAGCAGAGGTAGAAACAGCCAAATTAGTAAATGCCCGCCTGTAAAAATGCAAATATGTTAAAAAAATATATTGAGGTTCTATTGTCATCTCCTCTGACAAGTCATTTTGTTGACAAGAGGACTTCTCACATCATGAAGTGCTCTAGTGCTGATAAAGTATGGTCAGGTTTCAAAAAATATTCAAATACAAGGATTTTTAGGAGAAAAATCTTTTTTCAGATGAAAGTAAGAAATTCTCTCTCTCTCTCTCTCTCTCTCTCACACACACACACGCACACACACATCCTAAGGTCATTAAGTTTGCTTCAAAGAACAAAATATATAGGTGCCTCTTGGGAAACTTTTTATCAGGAAAAGAAGGTGCTGTCAACTTATGCTAGGAGTGGTGTGACTCAACTTATGCTAGGAGTGGTGTGACTCAACTTATGCTAGGAGTGGTGTGACTCAACTTATGCTAGGAGTGGTGTGACTCAACTTATGCTAGGAGTGGTGTGACTCAACTTATGCTAGGAGTGGTGTGACTCA